>APFE030603673.1:17164-35415 GCA_000404065.3 Pinus taeda
AAAATAGGAAGTGGGTGGGGTGGAATATTAGAGAAAATAGAGGGAAGGGTGGGTGAAATATTATAGAAAATATATTTTCTATAATATTAGTCCCCACACCCACCCAAATATGGTAACAAAGTAAGTCAAGGATTTGTTTGATGATCTAAGCTAATTTTATATCATTGGGAAGTGATCTATTCAAAATTTTGGAGAGAATGAGAACTGAATCTCCACTCATGATGATCTCTTGAATTTTTACTGCAATGCCTTTTTTAGTCCCTGGTAAAGAGTATAGGCTTCAATGACGTTGTTGGTCGCCTCTCGTAATCACCAAGAAAATTTGAAATCCTAATTATTGTTATGATGAATAATCACCCCTCGAGGTGGGGTGGAATATTTGAGAAAATATCTATTCTCTAATATTTCACCACATGATGAGGGTTGGAGTGGGGGGGAATATTAAAGAATATAGAGGGTGGGAGTGGAGGGGAAATATCAGAGAAAATAGGAAGTGGGTGGGGTGGAATATTAGAGAAATCAAAGGGTGAGGGTGGGGGGAATATTATAGAAAACATATTCTTTATAATATCCCCTCCCCGCCCCTTTTTCTATAATATTTAGCCCCACCCATTTCTTGTTTTCTCTGATATTTCCTCCCACCCCACTTCTCTAATTTTTCTCCCCACCCTCATCCTCATGTATTGTGGTTGGGGGGAGGGAATATTAAAGAAGACATATTTTGAAAATATATTTTATATAATATTTTATCCCACCCCCATCCTTATGTATGAGAATGGTATGAGGGTGGGAGCAGTGGAAAATATTACAGAAAACATATACAGGTGGGAGGAAAAATTAGAGAAAACATATACAGGTGGGAGGAAAAATTAGAGAAAACATATTTTCCATTTTCTCTAATATGTTTTTGCTAATATTTCCTTCCACCTACACCCTTATGGGTGCGGGTAAATATTAGATAAATATATATTTTAATGTACCTTCATGAATATATATTTTCTCTAATAATCCCCCCATTCCCACCCTAATACAAGGGGAAATATTAGAGAGATATATATTTTAATGCACCCTCATGAATATATATTTTCTCTAATAATGCCCCCCATTCCCACCCTAATACACAAGAGACTACATAAATGTTGGGGTTGGGAAAAATGATAGGTAAATATATATTCAAAATATGTTTTCTCTAATATTTACTGAGAAAATATATTTATGAGGTTAGCGGGGAATATTAGAGAAAACATATTTTCAAAAATATTTTCTCTAATATGTCCCCCCACCCCCATCCAATCCTTCATGTATGAGGTTGAAATTGGGAGGATATATTAGAGAAACGTATATTCATTAAGGGGGAATATTAGAGAAAAATTATATTTAAATTATATTTTCTTTGTAATAGGATAATATATCAATTGGTAGCTAGTGGATTTAATTCCCCTTCCACCTAAGTTCTATTCTCTAAAGAGATGTTGGCTTGTGTGGCAAAAATTTCAACATGTTGAAAATTGTGACAAGTAATTCTTATAAGTTCGAAGGGGAAGGAAAATATGAATATCTTGATATTGAAGTGAAAAGTTGCAGTCGTTGTGATTTGATCCTATGTCTTGCCCAAAAAAATCCTTCGAAGTTACCAATTCACCAAAAACCATTAAACATAAATTATGTTTTCTCTAATATTTTTCCCAACCCACACCCTCATGAATATACATTCTCTAATATTTATCCCACTCCCACACTCATATTTGAGGGTTGGGAGAAATATTAGAGAAAATATATATTCATGAGGGCAAGGATTGGGGGATATATTAAAGAAAATATATATGAGGGTGGGGTTTGGGGAAAAAAATTATATATATTGATAAGGATTTTCTATTAACTCTGCACCTGATTGCAACAGAATACTCAGGAGATTTACATATTTTATAGAGATACAAAAACATAAATAAGGTATGAGAGGAGAATCCCAAGATGTTCTTCCCAACTTTTGCTACATTTCATCTTTGAGCTATAACCTGAGCTACTACAACCATAAACTCTACAATATTGATCACTAAGCAAAATACATTTGCATGGAGAAATCGCGGATTTAGTAAGGAGGATATATTGACATCATGTCCATGGAACTGTTAGAGGAGTCGTTGGTAGTGTTTCTACTATCCTCATTGTTGCGATGGTCCTGTAGATCAACAAATTGGAGCCTCACCTATTCCATCTCATCTTCTAGTTATCTAATTCAAGCTTGTTGACTTTGCATTATTTTAGTTAATGACAAAATTGATGCAGCTTAATCAATTACCTATTGTCAGAGGTGTTTAATTTCCTTTTGACTATCTACTGACAGGTGTGAACAAAGATTGCATGGAGGAGGGGTGTCAAAGTCCATTAAGAATTTTGGTGATTGGCAGTGAAAGGAACACAAAATGATCGAAGAGAGGAACCTAATTATGTCATGGTGGCCAACTAACTATGGAGAAACTCCTTTCTCACTGATTGGACTAGAAAGCTGGCAGAGAATCCATCAGGACCGTATGGTGTTCAAAGTATATTACGTCAAACTTGTCCTTATTTAAAGAATTGATACATGTTGATTATACTGCAAATGATGGCACCTGCTATCAGGAATAGAAATGTATGAAATTGCCTCACTAGTTGTCTATGGTTCCAGCCTGGAAAGGAAGAAACATGTGGGTGTGTCAGAGTCAAGATGAATTTGAAAATTAAGTTGTTGTATGAGGAACGCAAGAAAGTGGGCAGGTGGGGAGGGAGACGCCGCAAACCTGGGATAACCTGACCTAGGAGGCTTAAAAGTGACTAGAGAACTAAACACAACCCCAAAATGAAGGAATTGATTCTCCCACCTCACATATTTATGGCCACCAAGGTTCCTATCTGAGAAATTACGATCCACCATCTACGCCTTAAGCCTAAAGTCAACAGGTATGAGTGCAAATAGAGTTTCCTAGGGTTCCCACACTCTAGGATGTGGTGCCAACTTCAAATTCATGAGCCCATATCATACTATGTCTTTCCTTCGCTGTACTATGGCTGATCCAGGGAGGAGATAAAATCCATATTGAACTTGTGGCACATGCGACTCATAAATTCAATCTTTTCCTCCAATCAAGAGAAATGCCACCTCATGGAGAAGGAGGATAGGGTGACGCTACATGGAGATCACATTGATTCCATTAAAAGGAATCTACTTCGGAGGAGTGATGAAGGGGATTTTGCCTCTGACATCTCTTTTTTTAGTGTTCTCAACCATTTTCTCATCTTGATTTCTAATGTTTGTTTGGGAACTAACTAACTTGTTTTTAACCTTCATGGAATGAAATTCCATCCTAGGGAGTTATTAACCTCATATTAGACCTCATCTAATTGGCAAGCGATATTTTCTTGAGCATCAGATTATCGATTTTGATTGTAGAGTATACAGAAGAATATCATATTTGTGGAGTTAAGAATAATGTAGATTCTTCTGACAAGCTTAGAGAGAATATTGTTCTTAGGGAGAGAGCTTGAGTGTAGGAGTTGAATTATGATGAGGGAGTCCCCTAAAATGACAATGGATGAGATGACATGTTCTCTACCAAGTTGGAAGCCAAGAAAGATACCACACATCATGGAAATATTGTTCAATCATTGACCCAATCCCCACACAAACTTGATTTCTTGTTCTCCATTCAGATTGAAAAGAATCCCTCCCCCTCTTTGCCACCCCTGGGTTTGGGGAAAATATTAAAGAAAATATGTATTTAAAATATGTTTTCTCTAATATTTATTCCCACCCCCACCCTCATATGTTTTACACCATCATTTCCATATTGGGCTATAGAGCGCCTCTTTGCGCAAAAATATATATATGAGGTTGGGGGTTGGGGAAAATATTAGAGAAAATATTATATTTAAAATAGTTTTTCTCTAATATTTTCCCAACCCCACACTCTGAATATATATTTCCCTCTAATATTTTCTATCAGCCCCACTTTCCACACATAACAAGCCATGAGGGGAGGGTAGGGGGAAATATTAAAGAAAACATATATTTAATATATATTTTCTATATATTCATATATATTTAATAACATGAAAATTATATATTCATGAGGGTGGGGGTTCTTGGAAATATAAGAGAAAACATATTTTAAATATATATTTTCTCTGATATTCCCCTGTCCCCACCTTCATACATGAGGATGGGGGTGGTGGAAAATATAAGAAGAAATATTATTTAAAATATGTTTTCTTTGATATTTCCTCCAATTCCCACCCTCATGAACATATATTTTCTCTAGTATTCCCCCCACCCTTATACATAAGGGACTACTTGAGCATGGGCATGGGGAAAAATATTAGACAAGATACATGTTCAAATTACTTTTTCTCTTATATGAGGGACTACATGAGAGTGAGGGTGGGAGGGAATATTAGATAAGATATTGAGGAAAATATTCGTGTATGTCCGTGTGTATATATATAATATTCCTCCCATCCCCCCCCCACTCATAAATATATAGTTTTTCTAAATGGATAGGTGGGCTAGGGGAATAAATCCAATTTTTCCCCCCATTTCATAACCAACCCAAACATCATGTATGAAAAGGTGGGTGTGGGGGTGGGAGGGCAAGGGGTGGGGGGGGGGGGGGGGGGGGGGGGGGGGAAAGAGAGAGATGAATAAATCATTTCCCCCTACCCCACCTTCATACATGAATGTGGGTGTGGGGGAGGAAATAAATCATTTCCCCCCCCCCTTCATACATAAGGTGGGGGTGGAGGGAATTTAGTTATTTCCCCCTACCCCAACCCTCATACATTGAAAAAAAGACGTTTGAATGATTTTGTCTATAAGTGAGACTTTTTGAAAAGTTTTCTGATTTATTTACTGATGTAACTTGTCTATAATCTGATAGGGATTTATTGAAATAAAAAAATTGACAAGTGAAATCTTCACAATTGAAGTTCCCTAGGCATTTTTGAGGGTGTTGAATCCATATATGTAGTCAAAAAACCAGTTTAAACAACACAAATGAAGATTTCACCACAATTTTTTTCACTGGATTTCGGTCAGAAATCCATTGGAAACTCCAAAAAGTCTCACATATAGATAACTCCATTATATTTTTCCCCCACACCTACCCTCATGTAGTCCCTCGTGTATGACCTTAGGGGTTGGGAAATATTAGAGAAAATATATATTCATGATGGTGGGGGTTGGGAGAATATTATAGAAAACATGTTTTTGATATATATTTTCTCTAATATCCCTACCTCCCTCCCTATTGTTGATTTTAATAGGATAATTTATTTTGATAATTACTTCTAATGAACTCTTAATTCTTTTACACATTTTATCCATGATTCCATCATTAATAAATTACACAAAAAATAGCAACAGTAAAATAAAAATGTTAGATGATCATAAAGAGACAACCACAAAAGGAACACGAGAGTTTATCTTGAGAAAACCCACGTGGGTGAAAACCCATCAAACTTTTTAACAGATAAATTCTTTAATTCAACATAGATATATCTTAGTCAGTAACTAGGTCAAACCTAGTCCATCCTCCTAGTCAAGTTAGTTGTGCCAAGAAACTCACTCTAATCTGCTCAGCTAGGACAAAATTTCATCCTCCTTATACATACATAGAATTTGATCCTACAACATAGAAGCTTGGCCTTTGTTTCCTAGAATATTGCATTACAAATTCAAATTTCCATGGAGATTAGATAAAGTATCATTTCAAAATATTGGTCTACCCTTGACCTATAGAATTTTCCTTGAACTCGTCCTTCTTGCTTGTCTTCCTCACATGGATGAACAAAAGAAACTATGTCTTTATCATTGATCCTAATTTCTTCTTGGAGAGGAGGTCAAGTCACTTAAATATGCATATTGAAGGTTAAAAGGGTGCCTTCCTTTAATTGGGTTGACTTGACTAGGATAAGGTCGACTTCATCCTTTTTGAGATTATAATTTTAATTTTTACAAATTCAAACTTCTTCCTTTTTCAACCGACATGAAGAACATGTATTTTAATAATTCCCTTTTTGTATCTAACAAGAAGAACATGATTTTTTTTTTTGTAAATTTGTCTACTCCTATTATTATACAAAAAGATTACAACGAGGCCGGCCTCAAAAACTCTCCATACTGAGTTATGGATTTAGCAGGGATTTTACATTGGAGGGTGCAACTTCCCTTTGAATTTGACTTGACCAACAAATAACTGACGGACTATTGATAACTGACTGACAGACTATTGGACACTGCCTAATCCCATCTGTACCAAAAACTGCCCAGAAAGTTATACAAACAGAGATAGAACAACAAGCATGGTCGGAATTGGAAACCGACACGAACTTGAACATAGCTAAGCCATACCATAACCTTATCAAAAACTTCCAAACAAACAAGGCGGAAACCTGAATCCAGCGATCATACATCAGAGAGCAACAGAGGCGACCGCCTGTGACCTTGGCTAGACCAAAAAGATGTGAAGGCGAGCTCATACGTCCACAGAGGTAGAAGGTTGCTCCTCAACGATCCTGCATCCATACTGATCTATCGCGCTCGAGTCTGAATGAGGAACAACATCCTTAACTAGCTCGCTTGGACCCACAACCGCACCAGAGGTCTCCGCAAGCTAAATTCTTTGACAATGAACATGAGATGGTTGCTTACACTCCTAAGAGGCTTCGGGAGGAGCTGAGTTATCGCACTTTTAAATCTTGACGGACACAATATAGGTGGAGTTGTCTAGGGAACAGGGGATGCGAAAGCGGGTGGAGGGATGAGAGTCGTGCGCACAAGCCGTTGCACGAGCCCTCCCTCTGCCTCTTCCCCTACCTCGCCTTGCAACATGGGAATCAATTTCTTTGGAGGAGGAGTCTGCGGTGTGGGAGGAGCGTTGTTGGACAGCCCTCCCTCTAGATCCACCCCGAGACCCTCCCCTTCTGCTAATGAGACGGAGCCGTTCCCGCGGCATTCTAAATTCCCGTATGGGGTGACGCTGGAGCAAGAAAAGCACCGAGAGCGGAGTCTCCGTGAGCCAAAAGGCACAGAGAGCCGAGGCACTGTGCGCGGAGGCACACTAGCTAACAGAGGCACAGAGAGTAAAGGCACCGAGAGCCACAGATGAGAGGCTATAGAAGCACAGAGGGGCGTGGTGAGAGAGGGCACAGAGAGCCACCAAGGGATGACAATAGAAGCAGCGAGGGGCGCGGAGATAACACTCAGGAAGTGACCACTACAGACGGGAGAGCTAGAGCTGGTGAACTTGTTACAGAGGACACTACTCCCAGAGGAAGAGACTGAGACTTTCTGAGCTGAGGGCGGAGGCCGAGTCCTCTGAGACCACTGTCGTGACCCGAGAACCAACAGCGACCAAGACAGACGATGCAGCCAAAGCCGAGACGTTAAATGAGACATAGCCAGCGGAGGCTGGCTCTTATAATGACACATTGTGGCGCCCGAAGCAATAAACAGAACACAGCCGAAGGTCTGCAACCAAATCGCCGAAGAAACAAGTAGCGGGAGTGCCATGATGCTGCAGACGGTGAGCTGCAGGAAATATTTAAGAGTTGCATTCAATTTAAACTTACGGGGATGGCAGGCCCGCCGTTTAACCTTACAAGTGGCGGGTCTGGGCTGCCACTTGCCCAGTGGGAACGCCGCCATTTTACCATCCACCCTATTAATCACCCGCAGCCGGGGATTGATAATCCTGAAGCACCAGAGAATTGCATTCCTGTTGGAGTTGCACATCCACTAAGTCATTGAGAGTGCCTGAGAAAGGAGGGAGTTGCATGTCAACCCCTTGGTTGGCCAATCGATCTGCTACCTTGTTGGTTGTGCGCCTTACATGCTTGAAAATTATGCTATGGGGGCGTCGTAGCCTGTCCTCCAGAGTTTCGACCCTACTAAGCAAACTCCAACTGGACGCTATTTTAGCTGTTGAGGTGCCTGCTTGAATTCTTGTAGCTGCATTGATGAGGATCAGGGAGTCTCCCTCTACTTCTAGCGGGAAGAAATTGTGTTGATCGGCAATGCATATCCCTTTCCACAAGCCTTCCAATTCCGCAACATTGTTGGTGTCTGTGCCAATCGAACCATAGTAAATATGCTTAGCTACTCCTCTGTCATTTCTGATTACTCCTCCATAGCCTGTCGGCCCAATATTTCCTTTAGCTGCTCCACAAAGTTCAATTTGAAAGAGGAGGCTGCAGGAGGGGACCATTGTAAGGGGGAGACAAACTTAGTAGTGGGACGAGATTTGACAATAGGTAAGCAGGATAAGTTAAGATTCCAGGAGTTCAGGATGAACTGCTCTTGAGGGGAGTCCGGCCAGTCAGTTTCTAGCCAAGATCGAAGCGCCAGAGTTTCTTGGAGATTTTTCTTTAAGAGGAGCCAGAGTATTTCTATAGGCCATCTACAATTGTTGAAGACTCTGTTGTTCCGTTCCTTCCATAAAATCCAGTAAAGAAAACCTGGAATGAGGTTCCATAGGGAATTTAGGATGGGGCTATGATAAGGGTGCTTCGGCCAGGTTCTTAGAGTGTTTTCTATGTCCCCCTGTCGTACTCCTACTCTTCTATTACATTGATCAACTTTCTCCCATAGCTGAGTAGCGAGAGGATAGGTCTCCATGAGATGCAGGATGGTTTCCGAGTAAAGAGTGCAGTTGGGGCATCTTGAGGGTCCTCTGAAGCCCCTTTTTTGTAAATTATCCCAAGTTAAGATGCGCCTCTTACTTAAGAGCCATAGAAAGGTTGATACCTTGGGCCAGAGTCTGGACTGCCAGATGCGATCCCAGAGCTGATCCGTAGCTGTATTGCCATGAGAATAGCGTAATAAATAAGCTTCCTTGGTAGTGAAAATAACTTTTGTGGTGTATCCCCAACTTAGTTTGTCCTGCTGATTTGAATATTTGATTTTTCTTTGACTTAGCTCCTGTTCGATTTCTGTATCGGTTTCTCCATGCCAATCGGTCTGCCAGGAGCTGGCAGGTTTCCATTGTTGGAAGTCTTGAAGCGTATGCTGCTGCCAGAATTGAGAGACATGAGTGAGATTGGCTTGCTGCATAGAATTATGCCAGATAGGTTTATGGAAGATCGAGGCGAGTTTTGGTAACTGCTGCCATGAATCCTCCCAAAACCGTGCAAAGTTTCCCGAATGAATTTCCCAGAAGCTATTCTCTTGGATGAAGGCGTTGTGAATTTTGGAAGCATTCCAAATCATGGAGCCTGAGATGCTAGGACTGATTCTGATGAGTTCATCCCATTGACTTCCTGGCGCATATTTGGCTTGCCACAGCTTCGCCCAGGTAATGTGTGGCTTCACTAACCAATTCCGCCATATCCTGGCTCCCATAGTGCTATTGCTTTGGAGAGGATCCCGAAGTCCTAATCCACCATTTGCTTTCGGCTGGCATACCTCTTTCCAATTAACAAGGGCCCATTTCCTGTTGAGCCCCGTGGAGCCCCATAGAAAACTCCTTTGAAGGTTGCGAATCGCCTTAAGAACCCATTTGGGAGCTGCCAGTATAGAGAAGAGATATAGAGGCGTAGCTTGTAGGACTGACTTGATCAAAATGAGTCTACCTGCTATGTCGAGTGATCGAAATGTCCATGAGGAAAGTCTGGCTTCCAATTTGTCCAACAGAGTTCGCCAAGAAGCATGCTTAAGGGCGGAGACCATAAGAGCAGCGCCCAAATATTTGGAGGGTAGCACTGCAATGGAAAGTCCTAGAATACGGGCAATGTTTTTTTGAGTGGTAACAGGGGTGTTGAAAAAGAAAAGCTGGGATTTGGTGGTGTTGATCGAGGTTCCGGAGGCTTCTGAGAAAAGAGAGAGCAGGGCTTTAAAGGCTTTGGCTTCTAGGGAAGAAGGATGACCAAAGAGCATCATATCATCAACAAACTGTTGATGGGATAGGGGAAGGAGTCCATGGAGCGCTATACCTTTGATGGCTTGAGAAGAAATAGCATGGTGAAGGAGGCGGCTGAGTCCTTCCGCCATGAGGACAAAAATGAAGGTGGAAAGGGGATCCCCTTGGCGAATGCCTCGTGAGGGGCGGAAAGGCATAGATGGAGAGCCATTGAGGAGGACCGAGAAGCAGGGAGAGGTAATAAGATTCATTATCCATCAGGTCTAGGTGGCATTGAAGCCGAAGGCTAACAACAATTGATGAATATATTCCCAACTGAGCTTATTGAATGCTTTGGATAGATCAAGCTTCAGAATCATACCTGGTTTTTTTAGAATTTTTAGAGTGGATCACCTCATTTGATAGAATGATGCCATCCATTATCTGACACCCTTCAACATATCCAGTCTTGTCTGGAAGGATGAGAATAGGTAGAAGAGGTTTGAGCCTATTTGCCACTACTTTGGATATGAGCTTGTAGATGACATTACAGAGAGCAATCGGCCTGTATTTGTCTTGCGTGTTTGATTCCTCCCCTTTGGGAACCAGAGCAATGAAAGTGGAATTTAGGGAAGGGAGGATCCAGTGCATGGATCTAGATTCTTCCACTAATTCCCAGACTTCAGTGCTGATCAACTCCCAGAATTCATGAAAGAAATTGGAGGTGAAGCCATCAGGACCTGGAGCCTTGCCATCCTTTAGCTGAGCCATGGCCTCTTCTACTTCCTGCATAGAGACTTGTTGTAATAGATTTTGATTATGATCTTCCGTGATTATTTTGGGTATGTGTTGCGTGATAGATCGTATGGTTGTTGATCTACTCCTTGTTTGTTCTTTGAGCGCTTCCTGGAAGTACTCTTTGAATTCCTTTTCAATATCTTCATGCTTTTCTAGTCTCTCCCCTTGACTGTCATTAATGAAGGCTATATTGTTGTGCATTCGTCGTTGAATGGTGGATTGATGAAAAAATTTGTGTTCTTTTCCCCTCCTTTTAGCCACCTTATTCTGGATTTTTGGCGCCAAATGATTTCCTCTTGTAGCCTTCGAGCTTTTATTTCTGTCCAGAGGGATTGCTCCTTATTTTCCAGTTCTTCTGTTCTTCCCTCTAGGATAATGGTTTGCTATAGAGAACACATATTCTCCTCCAATGTTTTCCTGGTGTCCAGAATGTTGCCAAATTGAGTTTTATTCCAGACTTTGAGCACTTGCTTGAGGTTTTTGAGTTTCTGTTGAAATTGGAACATATTTGCACCTGCCGGGGGAGTAAAGGATTTCCACGCAGCTCGGACCATTTCTTTGAAGTTGGGATTAGTGAACCAGAAGGCCTCAAAGCGAAATGGACGATTGCAATGTTTACCTGGACGTGTCCATTGAAGCATAATGGGCCAGTGATTAGACCCACCTTGAGGCAGTATGGAGGCGTGAAAATCCCCTCCCAAATGTATGGCATTGTCTGAAATGAGAAAACGATCTAACTTGGAGGCAATATTTTGAATTCCCCTACGTTTGTTTGTCCAGGTGTACGTGCCATTTGAGGTCTGGATGTCCATGAGCTGATTCCTTTGAATGAATTCTTTGAATCCTGTGCTATCATCTTCTAACTTCATGCGTCCTCCCTTTTTCTCCTCTAGATTCGTGATAATGTTGAAATCCCCCTCACTGATCCATAGAGGGTACTATCTGTTAGAGTTAAGAGATGTTAGGGCATCCAGCACTTCTAATTTATGATGTAAGTCTTGCGGGAAGTAGGTATTGATGAGAAGACCATGCAGATCCATCCCTATAGGATGAAATGAAGCATGGATGAAACAATGAGTGGCATGAAAATCTTGGAGCATAAGGATTTGTGGATTCCAGGCGATAGCAAGTCCACCGGAGGCCCCTACTGCATCCACTGAGACTGAGCGACTGCCTGTCCATGCTTTGTTGAGGATCCTTTCGAGGGTAGCATTATTACTTTTTGTTTCTTGTAGAAAAACAATGGCGGGCTTCTCTAGCTGAATCATGTTTTTTAACATTCTGTGTTTTGAGGGGCTGTTGAGCCCACGCATATTCCAGGAGATGAGATTCATGAGGAACAGTGGGGTTGGGACTTGTAGAACTTCGTCAACTTTGGGAATTTCCCTGATTCCATTAAGATTTCTCCTATTATGATGGTTCTTTGCAGATCGGTTTTACGCCCTCTTTTCTTTGTTTCTTTTAGGATTTTCTTTCCATCCCAGGGACTTCCTGCTTGTATACCTAGACATTTATTATGTTGAGCTTTGGTGAGCACACCTTCCAATCGATCTATTTCCCATGGAGGTATTGAGTTGTACTCTTTCTTCTTACATGCTGTTTCGAGTTTGAGTATATCCAATCCTTCCAGACTCACAGTCTCTAGGTCTTCCTCCATTGTTATAGGGATGTTCTGGTATTCCTCTGGGACCTCATCTTGTAAACTGAGTGCTAAAGCTACATCAAGTTCCATCGTTGAAGGTTGCATGTCAGCTTCTGAAGCCGGCTTTTTCTATTCCGAGGAGAGTGGAAGGCAGGGCGTTGAGGAAGATGGAGCCAGGTTAGATTTGAGATTCTGGGAGGAAGATGGGCGAGATGGGGAAGCCTGAGAGTCATTATGATACTTTTCTGAAGGATCTTGAGGGGTAAGAATTTGAAATCTGTTTTGGGTTTCAGATTTTTTGCGGCTGGAGGGTACAACAGGATGTTTTTTAGCATGCCTACGACGATTGGGCACCTTGGTAAAGCCTCCAGAGTCTTTGCTAGCCTCGTTAGTAGGAGATTTGATCTGAATGTTTAGAGGACAATCCCGAAAAAGATGGCCATGTTCATGACATTTGCGGCATCGAAAATGAATATGCTCATAGTCTAATGGTTGAATCCACTCAAAATCATCATGGAAAAGACTTACCGAGTCTACAAGGGCTTTGGTAAGATGCATCTGGACACAAATCCTGGCGTAGGAAGTATATCTTCGATTTTTAGTTTCCTCTGCAACTTTCATGAAAACTCCAATGCTATTGCCAATGTCCTTTAATGTTTCTTCTTTCCAATATTTTGCAGGTAGGGAATACATACGTATCCACACTGGTGCATGACTGAGATCTTATGTATCTGGATTGAACCTGGGTTTCTAGTCACGAAGGAAAAGACCTGAGGAGTTGAAGAAGTATGGGCCTCCCTCAAATATGCGGGACTTGTCCTCCAGGCAGTAAAATATTGTAGTGAAGAAGCCTTTGGGGCCAAGTAGGAAGGTGACTTGTCCTTTGGGCTTCCATTTGGAGGCTATCCACCCTTGTAGGGCTTTTTCGGTTGGCCAAAAACAAGAAATTTTCCAATGAGAGCGTGATCCTTCATGTATTATATTTCTCCGTTGATTCTATGACTGGGGAGCTCAACTTTGATTCGTTCCGTGGTTTTTGGAATGCAGGTAGCCAAAGTTGCCTTTGGTTGTGACGCCGGATGTTCTGGATTCGCTCCCTATTTGTTTACTTCCTTTTCACGTGCTACTGTATGCTCAACTGCTATGTCAGTCTGAACTAAGCCCTGTTCTTGTCCTGAAAAGTCGCCTGGAGGAAACAAAGGTGCAGAGGATTTAAAGAAGTCAAAGGAGAGGTTGTCCGGGGGGGAAGCCCCGCCCCTCCCACAGGGGAGGCCATGACGATTCGATTACCAGGAGCGCGAGGAATGGATTGCCGGCGGCTCAGAGAAGGGTTTTGTTCTGGATGGTGCAGAATGCTCAGATCTGTACATTCGCTGCAGAGAGCAGAGGCTAGGGTTCCCTCCAAATTCCTATGTACATTGTTCCTAAACCAACAAATTATTACCTAAGTCAACAAGAAGAACATGATTACAAATACATCAAGGTTATAATAGAATCATCATCAACCTTGTCAACATCTCTGACATAAAGGTAAAGCATCAACATCAACATCTCTGACATTATCATATAGTCAACATCTCTAACTTTGATCAACATCATATAGTCAACATCTCTGACATATAGCATCATCATCCAATTACCATAATTTAGTCAACGACTTTTACTTATGGTAAATCATGAGCATCAAATGGTTGCCACAACTGGTTGATACTCGTGACACATGGCATAACATTTAACATCAACTAGCCATCATAACTCTGGTTAGTACCACTAGCCCATAATCTTGGTCGGTACTCCTGACCTAGACTAGTCTTGGTTCACCATCATGGCTAATCTCTTTGATTCATGGTGAAACTACAAAGGCCACACTCTACTAGAGCAACTGAGCCTAATGTTAAATGAGCTCCTCATCCAAATTGGAGAGATTGAGCCCAAAAATACACACACTCAAATGATTGATCCTGGGATTATAGGACCATTTTTGTTAATTTTGTAGCTTAGGGACAAATTCATTCCTTTGGAAAACCTTCCCCATCAATAAAGACCCCTCATATCCCTTGGAAGCATTTGATTTGATTAAGGAAAAATATGTTTTTAATATGACAACCCACATGTGCACAAAAGTTCAAGTCGAACTCAAGACAAAATGGGTCTCCAAGGAAGCATATAAATACAAGTCAAGTCAACCTCATTTGGAAATCATCATAAAGCATATTCTTCTTTTGTCTTCTTTGGTATAGCTCGCCCAAGTCTGAAGTGGTTCACGAAAATTAGTTCTTGCAGGTCCAAAATTGTAGGGCCTAAGATCACATGTGTGGATTAGGAGCCAAAAGGTTGATTCACGAAAATATCATTTGGAGTTGCTCGCATACAAGGTGCTCCATGAGGCTGGAATGTTTCATCCACCTGCATTATCTCTAGCTCCATGCAGCCATGAACTAAGTTTTTTGTTGACAGTTGAACGCGGTTGACTGCAAGCTTGGAACATTGACTCTAATCAGTATTGTTGTTGGACACATATCTTGGATATTGTTTGGTTGGTTTTGTTGGATAGTCTTGTGATTGAAGAATTGGAACATTATAGATAAATTTATTTCGGATTAATCACATCATTAGGATTTGGTCGACATTTCGAACCAACTAATGTGGTTCATCCTTAGGACAAGGTGAGAGAATCATACAATCTTACATAATAAATAGCAGCGATGCATCATAGCCCGGGGTCAGTCTTTGAAAAACTGGCTATTGAAAACTATATATTGGAGATTAGGTAAATAGAAATTCTAAAAAGTTAGAATGGAATTATCTAATATTTTATTTATTCTAACGTTCAAGTATGTTAAAATGTCGTTTGGACTAAAGAATGCAGGGGCAACCTTCCAAAGAGCAATGGACATAACATTTGCAAAAGAAATTCATGATTTCCTGGTTATATATCTAGATGACTTGACTGTTTTTTCTAAATCAGATCAGCAACATTTGGATCATCTGAAACAAGTATTCTTAAAATGCAAAAAATATGGTATTTCTTTAAATCCTAAGAAGTCCTTGTTTGGTCTAAAGGAAGGCAAACTCTTGCGCCATATCATTTCCAAAGATGGCATTAGAATTGATCCTGCTAGAATAGAAGCTATTCTGCAAATACCCCACCCCAAAAATGTCAAAGAACTTCAACCTTTCCTAGGAAAGATTAACTTTTTGAGAATATTTATATCTAACTTAGCTAAATTAATTAGATTGCTTAGTAATATGTTGAAAAATGATTCAAAGGTTAAATGGATAGTAGAAGCCAAACAAGCATTTGAAAAGATTAAAATGGCTTTGACCAGAACACCGGTCCTCACAAGTCCAAAGTTTGATAGAGACTTCATAATATTTTCATTTGCATCCGAACACACTATAGCAGTTGTTCTACTACAAAAGGATGATCAAGGATGTGAGAAACCCATAGCATTTTTTAGCAAATCACTAAGGGATGCACCATTAAAATACAAAATCATGGAAAAACAAGCTTATTCACTTGTAAAAGCTATTAAAGACTTTAGAGTCTACATATTGTACTCCCATGTAATAGCCTATGTGCCAAGTGTTGTTGTCAAAGACATCTTGACCTAGGATGGAATTGAGGGCAAAAGAGGTAAATGGATAGCTACTATATCAGAGTATGATATTGAAATAAAACCCACAAAGCTTACAAAAGGACAGGGTTTGGCAAAGCTTATGACTCAAGCAAATTGCCAAGCCCTGGATATTAATGAATTGGATAATGAACAGGAGATGGCGACTCCACAAATCAGCCAGGCATTCTTAGATTCACATTGGTATGCTGATATAATTTATGTACTATTAAACCTGCGGGCTCCTCCAGGGTTATCCAGAACAAAGAAAAGGTTTTTAAAGATGAAAGCTTTAAAGTTTTGTATTTTAAATAATGTTCTTTTTTGGAAAAATCATGAAAGTATTCTATTGAATTGTTTATTAAAGGAAGAAGCTGACAAGGTTCTCAAAGAATTTCATGTAGGAGACTGTGGTGGACACCTTTACTGGAAATCAACGACAGACAAAATCCTAAGGGCTAGATTTTATTGGCCAACCTTGTTCGCTGATGTAAAGAAATTTGTCACTGCTTGCCATAAATGTCAAATTTTTGAAGGAAAGAGAAAACTATTACCTTTACCCCTAAGACCAATTTCCACTGAAAAGCCCTTCCAACAATGGGGTTTGGACTTCATTGGAGAAATCCATCCTCCCTCTTCTGGCCAACATAAATGGATTCTAACTGCCACAAACTATCACCAAATGGATAGAAGCCATTCCTTCTAGACAAGCCAATGACACAGTGATTATAGGATTCTTAGAAACCAACATATTGTCTAGATTTGGTTGTCTTGAAAAGATCATAACTGATAATGTATCCAAGAAAATGATAAGTTTCTGTAACAAATACCATATCACTTTAGCCCATTCCACAGCCTATTACCCTCAAGGTAATGGTCTAGCTGAGTCTTTCAACAAAAGCCTGATTTATTATTAAGAAATTATTGGAAGAGAACAATAAAAATTGGCACAAGAAACTTACTAATGCACTATGGGCAGACAGACTCGCTACCAAGAAATCTATTGGAACTAGTCCTTATGAATTAGTCTATGGCATGGAGGTTGTATTTCCTTCATCTTTAGGAGTTCCTGTAATGAAATTACTTTAGGAGGCTCAAGTGGAACCCAATGATATTCAAAGAAGAATAAACCAGACCATCCATCTGCAACAGACCAAAGAAGAAGTGTATCAAAGATCCCAAGTATTACAAGAGAAGCTTAAGAAAATATTTGATAAAAGAACCAAGGCAGAGGATTTCTACCTTGGAGACAAAGTTTTAAGATGGGATTCCAAGAGAGAGGATAAGGGAAAACATGGGAAGCTTCACTTCCTATGGAAATGACCTTTTATTATCCAGGCCTTACAAGGGAACAATACTTACTATCTGAAAAACTTGGATGGCACAGAAACAGAAGAAGGACCAGTTAATGGTCAAATGTTGAAATATTACTATGATCCTACTTTTTAATGTATTCTGATTTTAACATGTACATACTATATCCTTGGTAATGTCACAGTTCGGATTGGATAGTAACTTGCTGGAGTTGAAGCCCGAAGAGAAGGCCCTAAGCTTCATAAGTGTTACTGTCATACATACAATAAAGCAACCAGCAGAAGGAGATTTCAGAGCATGGTCAAAGTCATTCAGAAGGCCATCTGACCTGTTGTTCTTGACTTTCCACCAGGAAAAGCCATCCCCAAGTGGAGCCAATGTTACGCTCCTATACCAATAGGTGTTATATTTCGTGATTGACTTGATGAGCTCTGTAATATGTTCATACATTTTCTTGTTGCAAAGGTTTTCCATATTTTCAAAAAAAATCAAAAAATTTTAAAAATGCATAGTGTCCCTGTGATGTTTAGGCCCCTAAACACCATTCACATGTCCCTCAGATCAGTGAAGGATCCTATTGACCCTAAAGATATGAAAGGTGTGTATATGATCCCCTGTTCCTGTGGGACCCCCTATATTGGGGAGACTGGTCGCTCCATTAATCAAAGGATTAGTGAACATGCAGCAGACCTTAAGCATAGGCGAGCTAAGTCTTCCGCTTTAGCTGAGGATGCTGAGAAAACCAATCATCATGTTTGTATTGAGGAGGCTCGTGTTATTGCTAAGGTTTCGCACTTCCATCATCGAAAATTTAGGGAAGCGCTTGAGGTTGAAAAGAGGCCGAGCAATATCAATAGAGAAGATCGCTGGAAAATCAGTAGGTGTTGGGTCCCAACACTCTCTTCCTAGTCATTTTTTCCGCTCCCTTCCTCTCTTTTTTTTTAGTATATTCCATATACTTTCTTAATTAATTTTTATTATTATTATAACCATCTACTTTCTTAACTAATT
>APFE030603673.1:47407-67427 GCA_000404065.3 Pinus taeda
ATCAATCAAAATAGGGCAGCCAACACAGAGTTACTAAAGAAGACAACAGCAAGCCAAATCATAGGGCCTGCCTCCAGCACACTCAGCAAGAATAGGAACAACACAACATCAGTTTACCTTGCTCCTATCTTCAAGACTAGTTGTCTCTATTTTCTTGTAACTTATTCTTAGTCATCCTAGAATATATCTCACTCTGTTATGAGATATTTTTTGTAAATTGTTTTGTATAAATACTCCCTCAATTGGAGTATTGAGGGTGGATTCATATACATTACTGTAATATTGGTTATTTTGGAATAAAGTGTTGTTGGACCAAACTTTTGTATGGCTCGCTGGATAAAGAATTGATGCAAGGGACTTTCCACAAATTTCTTGAATCAAACACAACATCAATAAGTCCTCTATACCTTGTGTTTTAAAGTTTTCCTTGTTTCTTTTATCATCTATGTTTCATATCTGAATGATAAATGAAAAAGAGTAATTCAGAATATGCTTGATTGCACTATGTTTTCAATCGTTATTATTCTCTATATTTTCTTCTGAATTAGAATAAACAGTGATATCTTAATTGCTCCTATTTTATAGTTCATTCACTTTGATTATTAATTAAAGAATACTTAACTGCTCTTTATTAGTAATCATTCAAGTTCCCTTTTCAAATAGGTTGAAGGATTCTTAACAGCCCTTCACCCATTTTGAAACCATTCCATTTATTCTAAGCCTTCATTTGTTCCCTGTTTGACCATCTTGCTCTGTAAAACCATCCTTTGCTAAGAAACCTAATCCAGTTAAGCCATCTTCTTTGACTCCATTAGCCCAATGGCCTAAAATAGTTAGTCCTACCCCTCTGTTATTGAATCTCACCACCCAAACTCAAACAAAACTCCTAAACTTCATAACTAGCCTAATATCTTTCAAAACAAAGCTAAAACTTAAAGAGAGAGCCCTTTCTGGGTGCAGATTGGCTAGATTTTGTATCTAAAAGATTGGTTTGTGTTTACCTCGGACCCCTTTCCTCTTCCTCAACAACGTTCAAGGAAATCCAGTGATAAACACCATCGAATGGTCCCACACCAAATCAGTTTGAACTCGCTCTAAGATAACCTCTGCTGCGACATGTCTCGCATCATGAAGGAAGACTTGGTGTACTTTCCAGGTACAACCACATTGTCAAATTGCTCAAAGTTTTACCTTGGGAAGTTCTATAGATATCTGTTGATTATCTTCAAGCCCCATGATGCAAAAGGCCAACCCTTGTGCCAAAATCGCCAATGTTTGGCTTTGACACCAATTCATTTTTCATATTTCAATGTACACAATCATCAACCTCTAGTTTTTAGATATTCTTCACCCGAATCCCTATCCTCTTACTTGACCCGTGGCTATGTTTGTTAGGAACACCTTTCCTTTATGAGGACACATCGTAGCCTTTGTCCTCAACATTGTTGCCATTAATAAGTTCTCTTCCAGTCCATGCACAACATCACATTTTCAAGGTGAGAGGAGTTTCATGCTCCCCTCTGAAAAGCAATCGTACCCACTCCTGAAACACTAGACCTTCCGTCATCACCCATCTCTATGCACATCTTGAGGTCTTTCTCCTCCAAGGCACTAAATAAATTTTTATCACCGGTCATGTGGAATGAGGCTCCACTGTCATGATACCAGACACAACCCATCATCGATGACACCATGCATGTGATAAGGGTAAAGTCCATTTCGAACTGAGAGGCTAATGCCTCACCTTTCGGTCCTTCGGAGGATCCCTTCTTGGACTTCTTCAATGGGAAATTAGTCACATAATGTCCCATCTTGTAACAATTAAAGCATCTTACTTTAGACATGTCACCCTTCTTCCCTCTATGAGAAGAATTCGATTTGAAATGGGAAGCCTTCCCCTTCCCTTTCCTTGCCTTACTTGCTAAGGCTAGATTTTCATCATCATCATTCTTGGATGAAGAACCATCTCGTGTGCTCCTCATGATCTCCTCCTGCATAAGACTTGACCACAGTCATTCCCAATCCGATTGTTTATCCCTTCAATTCACAGAGTCCTGGCAGCTATTCCAACTCTTTGGAAGGCCAAGGAGAGCGAGGCTCACCATATCATTATCGACAATAGTTATTCCCACACTGCCAAGCTCATCTATGCAGGTGGTGAGCTTGTTAAAATATGTGGAAATAGTATCGCCCTTCTCCATCTTGATTCTTAAAAGCTAATCCTTGAGCACCAATTTCCTCTAGTCGCTACTGTTCTGGTAGAGGTCCTTCAATGTCTTCCACATTGAAAATGGAGTATCCTTACCATGAAGACTCAATACAATATGGTCTTGAACTCCCTCAAGGATGATCTGTCTTGCCTTCGCCAGACACTTCTTCCACTCAGCCAACTCTTATGCATTAGTTGAAGTTGGCTTTGGGATTTCTTGATCAATGAATTCCTTCAAGCCATTGTCTTCTAATACAACCTCCATTCTATCTTTCCATGATATGCAATTCGAGAAAGACATACTCGAGTCTCAAGCCATAGAATGCCATTAGCCAACCTTGAAGTATGATATGAATTCGATTTGCACCTACAACCCCGAACTTCAAACTTCGAATTATCTTCTCAATATACTACTCACAGCTCTGATACCATGTAGAAAATTTGATGGTAGGTTAAACCGATAATGCAATATAAATCAAAGCAGAATACTATAACCTACTTCTACTATCAATTTGCGGAAGCTTAAAGATCAAGTTGAACAATATAACCAAAAGAAGAAGAACCAATGACACAATACACATGAAAATACTTTGGGGAAAGCCTCAGCTAAAAACCCCACACTATTGTATTATCATACATGGTGGAAATACAAAGGAATTATACAAAGCCTTGGCTCTCATAGCTAGCCAGCTCTCAGTAAAATCCTCACAAATGCTAACAGGCAATCTTGGCTTCTCTCCAATCTTCCTCTCTGCCCTCCAAGCTCATATTTCCTTGCATTGTTCCTTCTAGATGATTAGCCTTTTACCAAGTAGAAGATCAAGCCTTCAAAACTGTGCAATCCTCAAGGATGAATCCTTGACTGCATGCATGAGTTTTCTCCATGAGAAAACACATGCAACTGATAATACACTATCCTTGAACATTAATCTCAACTCGATATTTCTTAGAATAAACATGCATGAGTTTCTGATGAGGGAATATTCAGTTAATTGGAGTAGCACTAGTTGAGTGCATTAATGCATCAACTCGCTATTAACTCACTATTAGTTCCTCAAACAGTTTGGAACTAATTTAACTGGACTTAACTCAGTAAACTGAGTTAACTACTTACAACTCAAAGATAACTCAATCTTATCTCCTTAATTTAAGGGATAACTCTTGCATGATTTCATAAAGACTTCTAATTTGAATTGCTCCAACTAATTAATTTAAAATGAATTAGTTAATTATTTCCAAGTAGCTATTAAGACTAAATTCGATTTAAAGTCACAATTTAATTCAAGGACAAATTAAATTGGAATATTCTTGTTGCGATATTTCAACATAAACATGTTGGAGAAGATGTCTTCTTTACAAAATCTAGCACTAGTAAATTTTCAACTCAAAGTTTTGGAGGTAAAGGAAGAGGGCACAACAATAAAAATCAAGGCAGAGGACAAGGTCATGGTAGACTTTGAGGTAGAGGGAACAACTTCAACAGAGGCAACATTCAAGGTGGAGGAAACAGTCAAGCCGGAGGCAACAATCAAGGAGGAGGACAAAGTCAAGGCAGAGGACAAAATAAAGGAAGAGGAAAAAGCAGAGGCAAAGGACAGAGTCAAGGTAGAGGCAAAAATTTCAATCAAATTGTTTGTAGAATATGTAACAAAGTTGGTCATTATGTTTAATATTGTCGAACTTATATTGAAAAAATTCCAAAGTTTCAACAATACTTGGCACAATTTGCTAATGATCAAGAAGATGATGGCTCAAAATATGTCTTCACTACACTTTCAAAGTTTAGAATCAACAACATTACAGGTCTCCACATATCTTAAAAGTGATTATGAAGATGGTTGGGTCTTTTATACAAGGGCAACACAACATATGACTTTTCAACATGAATTCTTTTGGACTTTTCAACGTGACTTCTTTTGGACTTTTCAACAATGCTAACTCAATTCAATCTTTCTTGCAGATGATACGAGACATGCTCCTTGTGGAAAAGGTGTAGTAAAAGTTTCTCTTCTTGGCATTGGAGAAAAACTAATTTTAAATGTTTTGTATCTACCGACTTTCAAGAAGAATTTGTTGTCATTAGTCACGATTCGACAAGTAGGACATCAGGTTGTTATGGAGGATGACTTAGTAAAAATCAACTCCATCAAACAAAATATGAAGACAGCCATGTCATGATATGAATATGGAAAACCTTTAAGGATGAAAGGAATAATAATTCCAGGAAATTTTGATTTTGCAGGAGCATTAAGTACAAATATTTCACCAATAAGGTTGTGGCATGTTAGATATGGAAATTTAAACTTTGAAAGTCTTTATCAACTTCAAAAGCAGGGAATGGTTAAAGGTCTTCAAACTTTTAAGAAAGAAAATATAAGATAAGAAGCTTGCATTTATGGGAAACAAAGTCGAGAGACTTTTCCAACAAGTTCCTGGCATGCAAACAACCGTTTGCAATTGGTTCTCAGTGATATTTGTGGAGCTGTACAGACTTCTCTAGGAGGTTGTAGATATCTTTTACTCTACATTGGTGATTTTAGTAGAATGACTTGGGTTTATTTTTTGAAACAAAAGTGAGAAACATTTGAAAAGTTTAAGACTTTTCGCCAACTGGCTGAGAATGAAATTAGAGAGAAAATTGGCACTCTCAAGACAAACAATGGAGGGGAATTCACTTCCAATGAATTCCAAACTTATTGCAGGGACAATGGTATCAAAAGACAACTTACAAATGTCTACACTCCACAGAAAAATGGAGTAGCAGAGAGAATGAATCACACCTGGTTAGGGATGGCAAGGTCCATGCTAACTTTCAAAAATTTAATTCCTTTATATTGGGTAGAAGCAATACACACAAAAATCTATTTAAGGAACATGTCTCCTACCGCTTCTTTGGATGGAATTATACCAAATGAAGCATGGTTTGGTTTCAAACCTCGAGTCAAACATGTAAGAGTTTTTGGTTTAGTGTGTTATGCCTTAGTTCCAAAACAAAAGTGAATTAAGCTTGATTCACGAAGTTTGAAGTGTACATTGAATGGGTATTCTGATGAAAATAAGGGATATCGTCTTTTGTCCAATGGAAAGTTTATTGTCAACAAGGATGTTATATTTGATGAAACAGAAAGCAAGAGTGCCACAGATAGAAAGTCTTCTACAATAACTGGAAACTAAGGGAGATAAAAAGAAAAATAGAATGCAAAATCAACCAAGTACACAACATTGGTATGATATCGAATTGCCTTCATAAGAAAATGGTTCATCTAGCTCACCTACTTCATCTAGACCATCTAGATCTTCTGGAAGTTCATCTGAATCTCCTAGCAGTTGCTCATATGACAATGAATCTCCACCCCTTGAACCTTTTGATGATCAAAGAACATCTATTTATATCAATCCACTTTATAACGATGGTGATTATTTAGACCCGCAAACAAGTGAACATCAACTGCCTAAATGGGTCATTCAACTTTTGAAGGATGTCAGGCCATATGAACAAAACAAAACAGGGACACAAAGTTCATAAAGACATGAAGAAATTTTTTCCTTAATAACAAATGATTTTACTAAGCCTTCCACATACGAAGAGGCAGTAAAACATATAGAATGACAAAAGGCAATGTTTGAAGAATACAAGGTTGTGATGGAAAACAACACTTGGAAACTTGTTGATTGTCCTAAAAATGTGAAACTCATCAGATGCAAATGGGTTTAAGAATTAAGTATAAACCAGATGGAGACATTGACAAGTACAAGGCAAGGCTTGTTGCTAAAGGTTTTGCACAACAATAAGGAATCGATTATGAGGAAACATTTGCACCTACAACAAAATGGAACACTGTCAGATTAGCACTTGCATTAGCAGCTAAAAAAGGATTGAAAGTACATCAGATGGATGTTAAAAGTGCCTTCCTTAATGGGGAATTGCAGGAAGAAGTATATATGACTGAACCTCCAAGGTTTGAGATTGAAGGGTAGGAACACAAATTATGCAAATTAATCAAGGCTTAATACATATCGAAACAATCTCCACGAGTTTGGTATGAAAAAATGGATGAGTATCTTCACAAGGTTGGCTTTAAGCGAAGTGAATATGATGATACTTTATATGTGCACCAATAGGGTAAAATTCTGATGCTTCTAGTTATGTATGTGGGTGACTTGATCATTATTGGGAACAACAACGATCATATTTTGTAGGTAAAGAAGGAGTTGCAGGATGGAATTAAGATGACTGATTTGGGATTACTTCACTACTATCTTGGAGTTGAAGTATTCCAACATCCAAACAATATTTTCATTTGTCAAAGCAAGTACGCATATGAACTTCTTCAAAGATTTGGAATGCAAGATTGCAAGCTTGTTATGACCCCAATGGAGAAAAACTTAAAACTTTCAAAATTTGAAGGGGGAGAATTGGTGAACAATACTACTTATAGAAAATTGATTGGCAACTTGACCTATCTGACAACCACTCATCTAAACTTATCTTATGTAGTCAGAATTCTATTGCGCTTTATGCATGAACCAAGGGATAACCATTGGAATGCAACAAAAAGGGTCCTTAGATATATCCAAGGGACGAAAGATTTTGGTCTTCTTTACAAAAAGACTAAGAAAATTTTACTTGGTGGATATTCAGATGCAAATTTTGCTGGAAGTATTGATGATCGAGCATCAACATCAGGTTATTTGATGAACATGTGGCCAACTGCAGTTTTTTGGAGTTGCAAGAAGCAAGCTACAATGGCCACTTCTTTAGCAAAACCATAATATATATTAGCATGGGAAGCAACACGTGAAATTGTTTGGTTGCGCAGAGTTTTGCAGGATTTAGGCATTCCTCAAGCAAAAGCCACATCTTTATTCATCGACAGCCAATCAACCATAAAACTTGCCAAAAATCCAGTTTCATTCCAAAACAATGCATGTGGACACAAAGTATCATTACATCAGAACACTCATCGCAAAGGACGTCATCAAACCAATATATTATCCTTCAGAAGATCAGATCTCAGATATTTTCACAAAACCACTTGGCAGGACCAAATTTACTAAGTTCCGGGAAGATCTTGTTATTTGTTGTAATGTACTTTTGGATCAAAGGGGGCAATGTTAGATAATCCAAAATACATAAACTATAGTTTAATTATTTAGAGTCTAATATTCAATTATCTAGAATATTTAATTAAATATTTGAGACATTTTAGAATAGCTAATTGTTGTAAAAGATATGACATATAGAAAGGTGTCGTTTCTTAGTAACTAATTTATGAAAATAGTTAGGAGTGTTGTTATGAGAGAATTAAGTGTAAATGGACACTTGTAAGTGATCCATAACAAAATTAGTTTAGGACACAAGCTTATTTAAAGCTTGTTTCTCTCTACTTGCAAGAGCGTTGAGTGATCGTGTGTAAACTCTTGCAGATTTTATGTAATTTTATTTTCCTTATTAATAAAATTTATGTGTCTGAGGACGCTTATGCTATTAACATTATTGCTCTTCATAACACATTTATCACTCCATTTGATCAAGATGTCCAACTTATTTCGTCTCAAAATCCCTTAGGCATATACATTCTAAGAACAGTTACATTGCTTCAGTGTAGGAAAATGACAAAGTTTCCTCCCTTTGGTGGGGAAAAGAGCTATAGAAACTCAAGGAGGAATGACCTGTTATAGAGTTTTATGAACCCAATGTTTCAGACTACCAAGTGAGTCCATCATCAGGGGATGCATCAATAGATATTTTGAAGATATTAATGATGTATCCATGAGTTGTATTTAAGAGTATATATATAGGTTATGAAAGAAATCTCTGGATAATCTTAATTTCTCGAATTCTAATGTGTTATCCATCATGTCCCTTCCATGGTAGCACTTGATGTTATTAAATAATGAATCCATATATGTGAGGAAAGTTTTAGATAGAGGAGGAATGACCCATTATAGAGTTTTATGAACCCAATGTTTCGGACTACCGAGTGAGTCCATCATTAGGGGATGCGTCAATAGATATTATGAAGATATTAATGATGTATCCATGAGTTGTATTTAAAAGTATATATATAGGTTATGAAAGAAATCTCTGGATAATCTTAATTTATCGAATTCTGATGCACTGTCCATCATGTCCCTTCCATGGTAGGACTTGATGTTATTAAATAATGAATCCATATAGGTGAGGAAAGTTTTAGATAGAGGAGGAACGACCTGTTATAGAGTTTTATGAACCCAACGTTTCGGAATACCAAGTGAGTCCATCATCAGGGGATGCGTCAATAGATATTATGAAGATATTAATGATGTGTCCATGAGTTGTATTTAAGAGTATATATATATAGGTTATGAAAGAAATATCTGGATAATCTTAATTTCTTGAATTCTGATAAGCTGTCCATCATGTCCCTTCCATGGTAGGACTTGATGTTATTAAATAATGAATTCATAGAGGTGAGGAAAGTTTTAGATAGATATGAATGACCTGTTATAGATTTTTATGAACCCAACATTTCGGACTACCGAGTGAGTCCATCATCAGGGGATGCGTCAATAGATATTCTAAAGATATTAATGATGTATCCATGAGTTGTATTTAAGAGTATATATATATAGGTTATGAAAAAAATCTCTGGATAGTCTTAATTTCTCAAATTCTGATGCGCCGTCCATCATGTCCCTTCCATGGTAGGACTTGGTGTTATTAAATAATGAATCCATACAAGTGAGGAAAGTTTTAGATATAGGCTTCATATAAACAATAAAGCCCCTACATAGGGCATACTGCAACATAAGAAATTTATTGGTTAATGAAGGTGTAACTTGTAATTTGAACTATAAAAAAGATATACATATCTTTATGGAATGCCTATCCACAAAGTATGTAATGATAGAATTTCAAAGATATATCGAAATGGTTTGCCTATGGAAATGAGAATCATAGATGCATCCCTCAAACATTAGCTATCTAATCCTTTTACAAAGGATATAAAATCCCTCCCTCTAATATCCACTTGGGATATTTGGCTCACTCATAATCGTTTTTAGCTTGAAGTTATTGTGCCATCAATCTCATGATGTGTTATTCAAAGCCTAGCAATTATGTTTGCATTCCCTCAATCTCTTTCCACTTTGCCAATAAATCCAAGACCATATTGCATAATTCAAGCAGACTTCCCTTGGTCGCATTTCAATGGAGTTGCACAAGGAAATACATCTCCAGGAGGGGAAAATGGCATTATGCATCTCTCTGTTGTCTCCTTGGTCTCTTTTTCTGTAGGTTTGAGGCTCACCATAAACAACATAATGAATTGATGGCCTTAAAATTATTGCTCTTGATTTCAAGGGAAAAAGGAATTACAAACATACATGTTTATGGTGACTCTCGTCTAATAATAAATTGGATGATAGGGTTGTATAATTTGTATAAGTACACTTTTTTTTCCCTTGTTTTAGGGCATTAAATGATTTGGTGCCTTTTTCTCACATGTCACTTTCACCCATGACTGCAGGGAGCAAAACCATGAGGTTGATTGATTCTCGAAGGCTAGAGTGGAAATGGGCAAAGGAACCTAGAAAATATTCTAAAAGGCTCTTGAAGACCTCTTTGAATAACTTCACACATATTGGCTCCAAGTTTTACTCGAGCCAATCTATGGATTTTTTATGGACAATTCATTTGGGCTTTTATTAGTTATGTACTTATGGACAAAAATAGTCTTGCGATTATTCCAAATGCTCATTGAACTTATCATGCATGCATATTTTTTCTCATTGAACTTATTATGCATGCATATTATTTGATAGATTTTATACATGATGATATAGCTTTGTTTTCTGCTATTTAAAAAAAAAAATCACCACACCCTTGATTTTTGAAGTATTGATTTTTGATAAAAGTGGGTTCCTCGTTTTTGTGGAGAATATAAGGTTATAAGCTAACATAACATAATAGACATTCACATATGTAATTTGTTACCTATTTAATATATTTATATTTTTTTAGGAAAAAAAAGAGAAAATTAAACATACTTTTATATAAGGTTTTTCTTCATTATTATATATGACATCAAATTTGGTTGAGTTTGGATTTATAAGTGATTTAGGTCTAAGTAATGTTACTTTACCTAGTTTAAAAAAACAAAAAGTTCACATTGAAATTACCTTTAAACCTAATATAATTCTCTACATTATTTTTAATTTACCAATTAAAATTGAATTTATTAAAAATATTAAAAACTCGCCAAACACTAACTCCCCTTACAAAAATAATTCACCTAAAAATTAAAATTTATTAAAATATTTAATGACATCTTAAACCATTAATTTAAAAATAATAACATACTCGAAAGTTAAAAATATTTAAGAAAATTTCCAAAAATTATAATATTAAGAGATGCATGCTGTATTCTCGTTTTTAAAAAGGCATCACGAGAAAGCACTCTAAATGGGCGTGGCTTAAGAAGGTCGTATGGATTGTTAAAGTTCTGAAAAGTTTATAAAACACTCACCCTTTATTACAAATGCTAACCTATTTAAAAATCAAATATTTACTAATTCTGAGAATATTTAATAACCTCTCAAATCATTATTACTTTGCCAAAGTTAAATATTCATTAAATTCCCAAAGAGTTTTAATAATCTCTTCAACCATTACTTCACTAAATATTCAGGGATGAATATAGGAAGATACACAAGGCATCACAAGAAAGCACCCCTAAATGGAAATGGCTTAGGAAGGTGGTATCATGAGGAATGAGCCCGGAAAAACTTACTTCCATGGTGGATTGAATTCCACATCCATTAGTCCCCTTCTGCAGCTACTGCCAACGAAAGCTACTCTCAACATCCGCCTGGTCACACGAGGTGGGGGTTACATGAATATTCTCACGCTTAAATATTGTTTTGACTTTCCATATGGGACCGAAGTTGTGAGTCTGGTAAGGGGGTTGGTTTTTCACAGGACTGTTGGGAAGATCTGATCATGGGTCTGCATTGTGTAAATTGTGGGTCACCGGTGATTGCCCTTTACATCCAATATTCGCCTGGAAATATCCGTCTTACTAAATGTGTGAGTAAACACAAAATATTTATTGAATCTGGAGACACACAAAATATGAGTACAATTCTAGATTTAGTTACGTCTCTGCACAAATGTTCGCACTGTGCAGGCTAAATGCAAGGCAGTCGCAGATGAGTACATTGAGTGCGAGATGATGGTATGGATAATTCTGCCATTTTCTTTATAGAAACTTCAAAACTCACGATCTTCTCCTGTTAATTTTTTTTTTGTTGTCTTACTGGTAATGAACGCCCAATTTCTTGAATACTGTTTTTATTTGAACGTTTTTCCTTTGTTAAATGAACTTCCAATCACTGCTACAGGGGCACACAGATGCTTACTATGAGCAATTGTTTAATCATTTTGTAACCACCTTATATTATTGAAATTCCATTTATGTATCGTTCAGTAAGGGCACCCCTAACAGTGAAACCTTTGCTGACTCGGTCACAGCACTTTGTCTGCATTACTTGGACCAGCCTCGTAGGTGCAGGTTTAGGAGGTTCCTTCTGACATGTTCACTTTCATCTTCCCGAGTGTTTGCTATTGACCTGCATTGACGTTGGCTGAACTCGAAACCTTGCAAGTCAGTTGAGATGCCAGATGTAACCTTCGTCAATCTAGTGGAAGCAAATTTACTTTTTATCATCTGAACTAATCTTGGGAATCACTATGTTATGAATAGGATGTGATACATCAATGAATTGATGAATGCCAGAATATTTATAACTAGAAATATGTAGGCTGTTTGTATAGTTAATTGGTTCAAGAGAGGCCCTGTTATGGATGTGAAGGGTTTTCTCTTTAGAAATACATTTTATGGTTGTTTGTAACTTGAATTCTCTGGCCGGAATATTTCTTATTACCAAATATCTTCTTTACTAGATGGATTATGCAGGGAAACTCTTTGAATTGGAATTTTTGTTTTTATACTGTCTCACTGGCAAACCTTTTCAACACTTGTAATGAGGCATACATTCTAGACAAAGATGTACGAGAAGGCACAACTAACCTATTACTTTACAGGAAATTTGGTTAATGCAGTATTTTGCATTAACTATAAATCCTTTTATGCTTTTGTCGAATCCCTCCACCCTGACATGTTTAAATTGTATAAGATATCCCGTGCTGTGTGCTAGCCCTATGTTAAAACATAGATGCTACATGACCATCAGTTGATCCCATTTGAAAACTCCGTTGTTGCATCAACAGCCTCATATTTGACTGAAAATCTGTCTCATGTTTTTGTTTTATTACTCTGTCTTAAAATTGCAGAAGCTAATGAGAATCATCAGCCCTGGATTGGCACTTGAGAAGCAAACATATGAAGTCAATTGTGCCAATTGTATTGCATATGTTGGCTAGATTTGCATCTGGTTTCTGGCTAACATAGGGAAGAAATCACAAACTTAACACAGTCAAACATTCCTACTCAGCGACAATGAAATACTGGAATCCAGGTTCCATTTATTAGATGCAAATGGGTAAATACATGCACTACCTCCTTGGTAGCCATGTTTCAATGAAATTGAAATATGTGGAGTCATGATTTTGTCAAAATTTTTAGGGTCTGAAGTTGGATAATTGTAATGTTTGTAAGAGAGTCATCAATTAATTGAGATATACTGTTGTGATGGGTTGAAGAGCCCTGCACGACTAGATATTTTGAGTTGTAATCTCTGGAGTTGAGTGCTTAGACACAAGTCAAAAATGTTGAGGTTGGAAGGCAATGTAATTGATATGTTGAGCTAAGTTGGTCACATAATGTTACGAGTCAAGTCAATTGTAGTCAAGCAGATGTTGTACATTTGTTTTCAGCATGTTAAAGGGGAAAGGCAAAGTTACTCCAAACATTGTTGCCTTTTGTCAATCTGTTGAGTCTAAATAGTGATGAATTGAATGAAGGAGCTAGGGTTTGAAGCCATGGTCTGAAGGATTGCAATCTTTCAGTACTCTTTTTTGAGTTATTTCCAAATCTTGTCTTATTGAATTGCATTCGCTAGCCTGTCAAACCACAATCTTATGTTCATAATGCATTGGGGGCCATTATGTGTTCTCCATTGCCTGAAACTGTCCTTATTTTGTTAGATGCTATGACTAATCTGGAGATTAGAGATGACACCCAAGGCCCCCTAGAATTTTGTTCTCAAGGTGAATCACAAGTTAATTACTCTCTTCTTGATATTGAATTTTTTGGTTCTGAATATGATATTTTATGCAATTAGTCTCATGCAATTTTCATGCTGTGGTACTTTGTTAGGAGGGTGCCACTTGAGGCAGTTCTCTGAGGGTGGACTGTTGCCATGCAATCTAGCAGGGGTCCTAGGAGGGGAACCTATGGGACAACTACTAGACCAAATGACAACAATGGGACAAAGACCCACTGTCACCTTAGTTAGTGTCCCCTGCTCTTTACGAACTTCCACCGATGGGAGGAGTTTGGATATGAAAGAAATCAGTTATAATGATGGTGTCAATAACACGATATGAAGTGATTCCAAAGGCCCATTCAAGGAGAGATTCAATCAAGGGTTCAATGTTTCTAAAGGTTCTTCGAGAAAGACCTAGGATGAAAATCTAGACTTAGGGTTTGGGATCTTCAATGATGATGAGAATACCTAAGGCTGTTGAAAAATGAAACTAGGTTCGGTCTTCATAATGATATTTGTAATTATGATTTTATGTGATTGATGTAAAGAAGAAAATAAAATTATTTTTATAATGCTTGAATCATGGGTTTCATGATCAAGGAATTTTATTTTTAGTTGAAGCTCCCATTGTGAGCTATTAGGTTGGTCATCATGTCATAAAGTCTAGTAAAGTCAATGTCAAGGATTGAAAGACCCATTTGGGCATGTAATTCATTGTAAAAGCAAATTTGTTAACCCTCCAAGACCATATCACAAGCTATCCTTGAAGTCGGCCTAAGGATGATTCTAAAAAAGGCATGTCGGCATTGTCACAAGGAGAAGTCAACTTATTTTGATGAACAAAGAACTATATATAGGGCAGCTCGGCCTCACCTAAGACTGAATTCGGTCAAGTATCAAGTAAGAAGAGTGCGAGAATCACAAGGAGAGCAGTCTCACAACCAACAAAATGGAAGGCAAGAGGAGCGAAAAGGTTAAGCATTGTTTTGGGTAATTCCTCTTCACACATGTGGCATAAAATTAGGGTTTCTGCAGTAGGGTTATAACAATCCCTAGAGAAGCCATTAAGGAAGCCACCAATCATCATTATTGCTAGCCGAAGCCTCAAGAAGAAGTCTCCAAGTCAAGTGAAGAAGGAAAGGGTCTCCAAACTACTCCAAATCAAGCTCACACGTGCAAATTGCAGAAGTATAATAAGGCCGAGAATTTGTAATATTCCTAACCCGGAATATTCCTCAAACCCTAGCAAAACTCCAACCAAGTATGTGCAAATGATATAATAACCCAAAAATGACAAAATAACAGTGGTACAACATATAATAATGTAAACAGGAAATATAAGCAGATACTCAAGAAATGCAGCGTGAAATGCTAAGCCATTTTATCATACTGAGAAATAAAATGAGTAAAGGACGTGATCAGAAAGATGGCACCTCGACTTGCACAAGACAAGTGAGAAATACTCTCAGAATAACAAAGAATGGCCTCTCTGCATGGATGCTGCTGGAGAACTGCCGTGCTGCTGCTAGAAAACAAATGATGATTTGGGGCTGCTCCCCTCCTTGGAAAAGGCTGAAACTCTAGAATCGGGCTCTACTCAAGAAACCCAGAAAACCCAGAAAGCTTCCCTGGAATAACCGACCCCCGAAAATCACCCCCTTGGGGTTCTGCGCAGTTCCTCAATGCTCTGCGCTGCCACTGAAAACCCCCTCTAAACTCTGCCTGAAACTCTGCCAAAATCCTCCAATAGGCAAGGGCTAGTCCCCTGCTCAATCACCCAACATAAATCCTCCTGCAAAACCCCAATTCCAAACAGTTGCCAGAAGAAACTGTGTCCCTCTTCCAACACTGCGCAGTCCTCTAAAACGCTGATGAAACTGCTGCTGAAATGCTGATAAAACTTACTGCTGAAATGCCTATAGAAATACCATGCTCGAGCAGGCACTCGAAGTCCCCCGGAAGTCGAAACTACTAGATCAAAATGCACATAACTGAATGATCAAAATGAGGGGGCTCCTCTCTCTTTTATAGCCTTCACCTCTCTCAATTCCAAGGCTCACCTCTTCCTGTGTGGTTCCCCTCTTGCCACGTGTTCCTTCCCTCTTGCGTAATCTCTCCATGTGTCTGCATGGGCTCCATTTCTACGTCCCCCTTTGGCCCCCTTGGCTCCCCTTTAAGTCACAACGTTGTGCTACTAGGAAGTGACTTTTTATCCTAAAAGTGAGTTATGTCCCCCGTCCTCACTTTTTTTATTTACAAATAACTATAGAAGGAAAAACTGAACAAAATCGAATATTCCAATTAGGCATGGCTAATTAGGAAAATTACAGAATTGCAGGATTGTGGTAGAAAGTTGAAATGTTAGAGTAGCCGAAATCTTTAGTGCTAGAAGTCAGATTGACTATTGTTGACTTGGGCAAGAAGAAGCAGTGAAGAAGGGTCTTGTGACTTGGTCTTGGAGAGGTTGATAGGTCAAGAGTCTTGGTCTTAGTATTCATCAATTGAAGTTTCTATAAGAAGAATAATTCGTTTGGGTTTTCCTCTCAAGTTGGAGAGGTTTTGGCCCTGGCTGATCACCTACATCTTGTGTCTCTTGTCTCATTATTGTTTATGGTTTGGTAGCTGTTTGATGAAAAAGAACATTATAATAATCTAAGTCAAAGAAGAACCTAATCTAAAGAAGTAAAAAGCATTCACAAGCAGTTATCATCAAAGAGAAATCTCCTAATCCTAATGGCCCTAGATTTCTCAACATGGTACCAGAGCTAAGGGGACAAAATCAAGGAAAGGGCATCTCATCAAGGGACACTCAAGCATTCAAGGACCAAATCTCGAGGAGGGCATTGAAGCAAATATAGAAGATCATCTTGAAGTCAAGATCTACAAAGAAGTGTCAAAACCCTAGATCAAAGAAGAAGTCTACACCAAAAGAAGTCTTGGGATCCTCAAGTCATCATCTAAAGACCACAAAGACCCTACTCAAGTTGAAGAGATCTACAAATCAAAGTAACTTGAAGACTACTCATACAAGAGAAGCAAGATCAAGGACGTTGTCATCATCATTAAAAGCTCTAAGGCAATCTCCCTCTCATTGAAATAAGGATTTCATCGCAAAAGAAAATCCTTATCCTTGAAGAAGATCATCTAAGAAGCATCAAGACATCATCAAGAAGTCATCATCAATCATCATCAACAAGGACATCACCATAAAAGGATCTAAAGTGATCTCCCTCTTTGTCAAGTCAAGGATCACTCTTGAAGAGAACTATCCTCATCAAGGAGAATTTTTCTATTATCTATATCATCATTAAATTTAAGAAAGCAACAAGTGGAAGAAGCATCTTCACAAGTAAGTATATTTATGTCTACATATGAATCTGTCAAAATGTCTTTTTGCAAGGAAAGCAACAAATTGGTTGGGGCTTCAAACTTTCTTGCATGGAAGAAAAGGATAGATCTGAATCTCATTGAGAATGAGGTCATGGAACATGTTAAAGGTTCCATTACCAAACCTCCAAAAGAAGATGCTCAAGCACTTGCAAGGTTTATGAAAGGGGAAGTAAGGGCTCAAAGGATTCTCATAGAATCCATCAAGGATCCTCTCATTCCATATGTATCAAAACTCGAAACTTCAAAAGAAATATATGACAAACTGGTAGAGTTGTTTTCCGTAAACACTGCAGGAGAAGTTATCTCATTAAGGCAAGAACTATACAAGCTAAGGATATCAAAGGAAGAAGGGATAACCTCATACTTTATGAGGATATCTGAAATAAGGGATCAACTTCAAGACCTAGGAGAGATAATGTCTGTCGAAGAAATGACCACCGTAGCACTAAATGCACTACTAGAGGAATGGGGTAACTTTACTTCAAGCATTTATGGGAAGAAACAAGCTACTCCATTCAAGGATCTATGGTCACTATGCAAGATTGACGAAACTAGGTTGAAGGCAAAAACTGATGTAGGATCAAGTGAGAAAAATCAAGCTTAGGCTACAATGACAAAAAGAAAGGGAAAGTTTGGAAAATTTGGTCCTCAGAAAAAGAAGAAGAACATGGCTAAGATTCAATGCTATGGATGTCAAGAATATGGGCATTATAAGAGAGATTGTCCTAAGCTCAAGAAGGACAATAACAAAAGGGGAAGAGAATAAGTCCATATCACCGAAGAAGTGGATGAAGCTGAAAATAAGAAATCTAATAAAGAGGAAGTAAAATATCTCTACTATGACTGAGATAGTCTTTCTTACGTAGTTCTTTTCAAGTTTCTGTCTTCAGGTTTTTTGTTGTAAGATATGACTATCATGAGTCACTAAGAAAGAATGATAGGATGCATCATGGCATCATAGAAGCATTAAAAGCAAGAGCTTGTGACATCATCATAGAGAAGCATGAAAGATAGCTGAAATAGAAGTCTATGGCAGTCACCTAGTACAAAACTCATCATACATTAGTTAAAAGGAAACATTTGCTGGATGAGGATACCCAAGATCCTCTATTGAAATCTTCATTGGAAGGTTCACCAATCAAAAGGAAGCAAGTGTTTCATCAAAAATTCCAACTTGTAGGAATTCCTGGAAGGATGGTATGATGTCAAAAGAAGTGAAGCAGATCAAAGAATTGAAGATCTTTTCAATCAAGGATGCTGCTAAAGGAAATGCTAAATGGCCTAAAAGGACAATGAGGTTTTTATGCTTATATTTTAGAGTCATGTCATACAGTTGCAGGTAACATGGATAAATGCTCTATTTTGAGAGCATGATCAAAAGATAGGATCTCCTCTTTTAAAAGGATGCAGGAAAGCATGGATCACACATTGACTAGATGAAATCAACATAATATGTCCTCATATGAAATATGAGGTGGTTGACTAAAATTGGAGGAACTCTGATTGGAAGTTCCTGAAAAAGAAATGTGTGAAGAAAGGAAGACATCATGAAATATGCAACTTTGGAAGAGGCAATCAACATCCAAGGACTAAAAGATTTGACTATGATATCTTCATGAAAGATATGAAGATCCTGATGAAGTCTGAAAAAGATCCTTGACAACATATATCTTTTGGAGATGTGTCAATGTGCAGGATGTTGATGCTCACAGGAAGACGTCATGATGAAAGACCATCACAAAGCTAATTTTGATTTTATTATCATTTCTTATTTTTAATAATATTTAGTTGGGCTTATGTAGGGTTGCTAAGGGAAGAATTGTGGATGTCTTCCACAACTGATGCCCATGTAGCAGTATGAAAGATCCTTAAGGAAACATGACATGAAGAAAGCAACATGGCATGAAGGAAGACCAGATATGGACTAATGGATCACTTTCCAATGAAAGGAATAATGGTATGATTGACTCATGGATGAAAGTGATGGATGGTCTATGCCCTACGAAGAAGTCCCAAAAGTGTAGACTCTATGCCAAAGAAGAAATTCATGACATCAAAGGAAGGAGTTCTACAAGCAACTGATTGTCCCATGATCTCCACCTAAAGCGTTGCTGAAAGCAAGTCCCTGGTCAAGAGGGAGCTTGGTCAAGTCCCTAGTTAAGAGGGAGTTTGGATACATTTCTTCAATGGAATGGATATGACCTCCCTAAGTTGAGAGGGAGAGATAGACACATCATTATTGTCTTCACTTGGGAAGACAAGATGGAGGATTGGGTAAACATCTGACAAAGGTTACTTGGGAGTGGGAGCGAAAACGGGGAGTGGGAGTGGGAGCGACATTTTCAGAAGCTCCCGGTTTGGGAGCGGTTCCGGTAGCGTTTTTTATATAATATATATATATTTTTTATATTTTTATATTTTGGTGCATATATGTCAACAAAAGCATGTAGAATGATGAATTAGATATAAAAAACATAAAAAACATAGGTTGAACCATATAACAACAATCATCTAGAAGTTATAATCTTCATCAACCACATCCACAAGTTAGTAACATACATCATATTGAGTCTCACGATTCATCAATCTTAAATTTTCAAGCTTTCAAAATTCAATATATAACATTTACCATCATTGATCACCAAAGTTGTACCTGTAAGCTAAGTGTAACCATTACAACAAAGCATATCTAACATGAAATGAAACAACTTTCAACTTCCACGAAGCATCATATTCATAATTCATTACCAATGAGTTATAGTTGCCAACTTCAAACTTAAATTGTCATATATTGTTTACAAAAAATATCATAATAAATACGAAAGAGTCAACAGTTATAAAAACTACTAGAAACTAGAAAAGACAAGTAAATCTATCATCTACATCTTCCTCTTGCCACCACGAATAATGTCTAATTTCTGAGCAGGTCATGGTGGTCTTCTAGGAGTCTCCTCCCACATAGTCCCACAACTAAAACAGAAGGCAAATGCCCTCCACGTGTGGATGTACATGGAGGTGGCAACAACAAAGGAAAAAGACTTGAAACTCGAGCGCTACTACTGGATGGTGGGGGTGGCATGGTTGTTGCTTCATCTTTATCTCTTATAAGTTCTGCTTCTAGTTCTTCAAGATGTATAGTGCCATCCTCCAAATTATCATCCTCTGGGTGGTTGTCCCAAATTTTATATGTTGGATCCTCATAAGCCCGAT
>APFE030603690.1:0-23175 GCA_000404065.3 Pinus taeda
AAGGTGCCCTTATGATCTTGATAAGCAACTCAAGCTTCTTAAGGATTTCTGCTCTACCATGGGTATGACTGTTAACACAGACAAAACAAAAGTTATGATTATCAAATCTCAGAAGGACACTTGCGCTAATTTTACGTATGACAATAATAACTTGGAGGAAGTGTATTCTTACAAGTACCTAGGAATTGATATCCATCACAAGCTCAACTGGAACCACAGCATTGAGAAAAGGATCAATGGGGGATGGAAAGCTTATTTTGGTCTTGAAAATAACTGTAGAACAGCAAACCTCGTAATGTGGGATAAAAAGAAGTTCCTCTTTGAAACTTTAGTCACTCCAGTTATCTTATATGGCTGTGAAGTTTGGGGCTGCAGCATCTCTAGAGAATCATGGCGGAAGATCGAGCAAATCCAGAAGCGTTTTATAACTTATAACCTGAAAATTAAAAGTAATACGCCATATCCCATTCTCCTTATAGAAGTAGGTCTTTCTTCTATTGAGAGCCTTGCTATGCTCAGGTTTCTGATGTACAAGCACAAGCTCAATAACATAGACAATCACAGACTTCCTAAGCTAGCTTTAAATTCCAGCCAAAATCACCTAAGGCTTAACCGAGGATGGCATAAGGACACAAGGGCTTGGTTAAACTATTGGGAGATCAATGAGAACGATGCTTTGCAAAACATAAATAACATTAAAGATATTGTTACTTATAAGTTCAAAGAAAAATTATGGAGTGAGAGAGATTTAGCGTCTAAAAGAAAATTAAGTTATTATAAGAAGGTCATCAACCCCACCCTTGAAGATCAAAAGTATCTCTCTATTCTAACTAGCTCAAAAAAGAAAATTAACATAGCAAAGATTAGAACGAATTCTCATGAGCTCCATAGTGAGACTGGCCGCTGGGTAGTTCCTAAAATGCCATGGATAGAAAGGATCTGCCATATTTGTGAGAATAGGAGCATCGAGGATGAAAACCACTTCCTCTTAGAGTGCCCTGCATACAACCACATTAGATCTCAATTTCACAACCTTTGTTACAATACTGACCTTCCTAGCCTTTTACAATGCCAAAATTATAGTGAACTGGGGAGGCTTCTCTCCAAGCTTTTTGAGCATAGGAATAAAATCTTAAATCAAAATAAATAATTTGTATTTAGGTCCGATAGATCATTATCTGGTCTCAGCGGACGTTAGCCATCATCATCATCATCATCATCATCAATATATTTTTTTATGCTTGGAGTTTCATAGAACATTGGAGGTATAATATAATTTTTTTGCGAGGCTCTCAAACAAATGCTCTAGGGTATCACAAATGAAATTCAAAATTTCACCAATTGACACAGTGCTTTTGAAAGAGTGGTTTTAGTGGGAACCTTGAGGAGAAAAAACGCGCAGAACTAGGGTTTGTAGCAAGATTTTGGTGTTGGGCACCATGGAGGGGCGAGAAGGGGGGAGTTCTACTCCCTCCTACAGTGATGTAGTCTCTAATTGTTTCAAGAAGCCCATGGAAGTGGAAACCGGGTGTACAGAAAGAGGAAAACAAGAAAATAGCAGAGCACAGAGGCTGGCAGAAACGCAGGAGGAAGTCAGAAGAGATAAATGTACAGGAGTAGACAGTCAGAAAGCGGACCCCAGAATTCGGACAAGACCATGTAAACCAAGGGCATCCATCACACTCCGAGTGGTGTTAAGTGATCCAGCGCTACAGGCGCATAGGGAGCACATCGTGAATTATGCAGTGATATGAAAATTCATGGGGTTATGGCCAAAAGAGAAGGCCCTACACGCATGGATAAAGAACCATTGGAAACCTAAGGGAGATATAGATTTGCAGCTTGGATCCAAGCGTTTCTTCACAGTGGTGTTTACAAACCTAGAGGATAAGGACAGGATGTTTGAAGGATGACCTTACTTCTATGCGGCTGCAGGTCTCTATATGCGACCATGGGTGATGAACTTCGTCCCGGAGCGAGAAACATTTACATCGGTGCCGGTATGGATAAGACTGTATTCCCTACCTCTAGATTATTGGCTCCCAGAACCATTAAAAGCCATAGGTAATAAACTAGGGCATTTCATAAAAATATCAGAGGCCACACTGCGCAGAAAATATACCTCTTTTTCCAGAATATGCATGGAAATGGGCCTCTATGGGGCTTTGCCGGATGAAATAATTATAGAAGTATATGATGAAGATTGGGTGCAAGCAGTGGACTACGAGCATATACCCTTCAAATGTCGCAAATGCCATGAACACGGGCACTTCTTCAGAGACTGCCCTTTAAATAAAATGGAGAGCAGTATCAAAGAAACCTCAAGTAAAGAGACTGAAAGATTTACTAAAGTGGGAGGCAAAGGAAAAGTGGGGAGAAAGAACCAAAAAAAAAAATCTATGAGGAAAAGCAGCCTAGTCATAATAGGTTCAAGATATTAAAAGAAGAAGAGGAGGATGAAAGAGAGAATCAAGTATTGAAGGACAATCCAGTAGAGAAGGAAAATGATGACAACATGGAGGATAGATCTGACAAAAGCCAACAAAAGGAGGATCAACCCAACATGATGGAACTTGATAGGGACCAAGAGATGACCTCAAGCGAAGTGGGAACAGAGAAGCATGAACTGTAGGACACACTAGAAAGGGAGCATCTCGATCTAGAAAATTTCCTAGAGGAAGGAACTACCAGAGGAGTGGATTTGCTACCTCAAGAGGAATTTAACAGAGTACAACAGCTCTTCCTCTGGAGAAATCAGGCAAAGGGTTCTAGGGTTAAAAGAAACCATGATAGTCAGGATAACGGAGGGGTCAAAATTTTGGAGGCAACTAAGAGACAAGCTCCCAAGAACCCAGGAAGGAAAAGAGGAAGAAAAAGACAAAATGAGTTGTTGATTGAATGTGGAAAACTCATGATCAACTTAGGTAAGATGAAAGACCTAATTAGTTACTCATTTACAAATCTTTCTTAGTGAAGCTTACAACATGGAATATTAGGGGTCTAGGAAGTAAAAGGGAACAACGAAATCTCAGCAATAGAATGAAGGAAGAAAAACCAGATTTGGTATTTATCCAGGAAACAAAATGTTCTATAGACAATGTTAGGCCCCTATACCACTAGTGTAACCCCTTATTGTTATTAATACAGCCCCCTTATTATATTGTTGTACCCATATTGTTATTATTGTGCCCCATAGAAGCCCACTATTGTTATTATTGTGCCCTTACTTTATTATTGTTATGCCAGCTCTGATTATATTATGATCCCTTAGACTCCTATATATAGAAAAGAAAGAGGCGTGTTAGGCCCCTATACTACTAGTGTAACCCCTTATTGTTATTAGTACAACCCCCTTATTATATTGTTGTACCCATGTAGTCCCCATATTGTTACTATTGTGCCCCCATAAAAGCCCACTATTATTATTATTGTGCTCTTACATTATTATTGTTATGTCGGCTCTGATTATATTATGACCCCTTAAACTCCTATATATAGAAATGAGGTCTTGTCATTTGTATCATCCAACAATTGTTAATTTGTGTAATGTAAAGGAGGTTTCCCCCTCGAAGAGGCTAAATTCTAAGGTGTTTATCTCTCTTTTCTATATTTTGTGAATTGGTTTCATAACAGACAAAATAAGAGAAATACATAGCAAGTGGCTTATTAAGTATGAATATCTAGAAGTTAAAGAAGACAACGCAGCAGGAGGAATTCTTACACAATGGAACCCTCAAAAACTTGGAATCCTAGATGTTGAAGCATCCAGGAACTACCTATTAGTGGTCATCCAACTTTTGGGGGACAAGGGAGTTTATTTGATCACAAATGTCTATGGTCCACAAAAGCTTGAAGATAAATTCAGGCTTCTAACCTCTCCGGAGGAGCTAAGAGAAAGACATTCGGGCATCCCATGGATTCTGGGAGGGGATTTTAACATGATCAGATCTCTCTCTCAAAAAAAAAGGTGGGACTATATCTCTAGGCAGAGATTCCATAGCTTTTCAGAACTTCATTACCAACATGAGGCTAGTAGATACAGAAACCTACAATGGTATCTTCACCTGGAATAATAAAAGAGGAGGGGTTGCTCAAGTGACCTCTAAACTAGATAGATTCATTATCTCTGAGGACCTTATCCTCTTAGGCCTTGACTTGTCCTCCCTTTTGGAGGCATGAATCACTGACCTATTCAATTAAAAGCGCCCTTTATAGGAACGCCAAGAAATAGACCTTTCAGGTTTGAAAACATTTGGCTTACCCATCCTGACTTCAACGACAATATTGAAAAGTGGTGGACAGAAGATTTGAATGTTCAGGGTACTAAAATGTTCCTTCTGCAGCAGAGGTTGAAACACATCAAACTCGGGCTTAAAGATTGGAATAAGAATGAGTTTGGTAATATCTTCGAAGCCAAAAAAGTAGTTGAGGGGAAGCTACAGGAAATTAACCAGGAGCTCATCACAAAGGGATTCACCGAGGAGGGTAAGAAACAAGCTAACTCGCTTCAACAAGATTGGGAAGGCTTATGTAAGCAAGAGGAAATCTTCTGAAAATAGAAATCGAGAGTTCAATGGTTAAAGGAAGGAGACATGAATACAAGGTTTTTTCACAAGTCCACCATGGATCATCGGTCTCATAACAGGATTCTAAAACTGAAAGATACACAAGGAACGCAGCTCAATACCCACAAAGAAATAGAATATGCTCTGGTTCAACATTTCCAAGGCATAGCAAAGGAGCCTCTCATAGACATATCACAATTCATTAATGACTTCACTAAGCACATTCCTAAGCTTGTGACAAGAGAAGATAATTATAATATTAACAGGCCAATGAATGAACAAGAGGTCAGTGAAGTCATCAAAGAGATGCAAAATGGGAAAGCTCCAGGCCCAGATGGTTCCAATGTTGATATATTCAAAGCATGCTGGAACATAGTCCAACAAGATATTCTGGAGGTGGTGGAGGTCTCAAGGAAAAACAAAACTGTTTTGAAGGCGCTCAACACCTCTTTCATATCCTTGATTCCAAAGCAAGAAAATGCTATGACACCAGATAGATTTAGACCCATAGCATTATGTAATGTGGTGTACAAAATTATTTCCAAAATAATTGCAAACAGGCTTAAGCCCCTTCTTCCAACTCTAGTGTCTGAGAAGCAAACTGGATATGTGGAAGGTAGACAAATTCTAAACACTATCATTCAAGCTCACGAAGTGGTCCACTCTCTGAAGAGCAATACACAGATAGGTATGATCATACAACTTGATCTTGAAAAGGCTTATGAAAAGCTTAGTTGGGCATACATCAGGGAAGTTCTAAAAACATATGGCTTTGACCATAACTGGATAAGATGGGTAATGGCCCTTGTTACCACCTCAAGCTTTTCAACACTGCTGAATGGCTCACCATCCAAAACCTTTAAGCCTTCAAGAGGTCTCAGACAAGGAGATCCGCTCTCAGCTTTCCTCTTTATTCTCATGATGGAAGGGCTAGGCAATGTGATCAACACTGCGAAAGTAGAAGGAAAAATTCAGGGGCTCAAACTCACCCTGAATGGGGATGCTTTAACTCATCAACAATTTGTGGACGACACCATGCTGCAGGGTACACCTACGGTCAAAGAAGCTCGTGCCTTCAAACAAATTCTGAAATACTTTGCTATGGCTGTGGGTACTGAAGTAAGCCTTACCAAATCAAAGATTTTCTTTTTTAACACTGATATCACTATACAGAGAAAACTCACCAGAATTCTAGGTTTTCAAAGAGAAATGCTACCCTCCAAATATTTGGGAGTTCCTCTAATAGACAAACCTCTACGCAAAATAGTTTGGGAGCTTGTTATTAATAGACTCCAGGACAGAATCCGGAAATGGACAAACAAGTCTTTGAATTTGGCAGGAAGATTAGTGCTTACAAAAGCCATCCTACAAACTGTCCCTATTTTCATGTTTTCAGCACTCCTAGCTCCTAAAGAAGTCATGTAACACATTAGAAATATTCAAAGAGATTTTCTTTGGGGCAAAAGGTAAGAGAAAAAGAAATAGGCTTTGGTAGCATGGGAAAAGATCTGTAAACCTAAGACACATGGAGGTTTGGGACTTGATGACCTTGAAACCCTAAACAAAGTTTTGGGGGCAAAACTATGGTGGAGATGGCTAAAGGAATCAGATGCCCGTTGGGCCAAGGTTTGGAAACAGAAATATGCAAAAAATTGGCAAGAAAGGGAGCACATCAGAATGTCTGGAATAATCAAAGGCTCCCACATCTGGAACAAAGCTTGAGAGAATAGAGCTATTGTTCAAAACCACAGTTTTTGGGAAGTCAAAGATGGAAACCTTGCTTGGTTTTGGGAAGATAATTGACTACAAGAACCAAAACTGCTGAGAGAAGATTTTGACAATCTTAAGATAAGAAGGATACCAATGACAAAGGGTTACACAGGGTAAATGACCTCTGGGAGCAGGATAGAAACGAAGGAAAATGGAGAGTATGGAAGAACCTGATTTACAGCGAGGACTATCCATTAAAGGCCCAGGCAGAAGCTCTCATAGTTATCTTGGAACAGAGAAAGATTCTGATTTCAACATCTTCAAACCAACTGAGATGGGGCAAAAACAATGAAGGTAAATTTAACCTTAAAGAGGCCAAGTGAATAGCCCTTGGGCTTAACTTTCCAACCCTGACACGGTATGGAAGGACCTATGGCAGAATCAAAACTGAATGAAAATCAAACTGTTCATGTGGTTGGTGCAACATAAAAAGATTCTAACTTGGGAAAACCTGCGGAAGAGAGGTGTAATTGGTCCATCAAGATGCCAGCGTTGCAAATTACAAGAAGAAACTATGGAACATCTTCTCAACTTATGCCCATTCACCTCCACCTTGTGGAATTGGGTGGCTTCAATTTTTAGACATTCTGACAGGGACATTGTCAGCACCAACAACACATTGAGGAATTGGAGGAGAAATTTCTCTCCAAATGATATAATCAACAAAGCTTGGGAGCTGGTTCTTGACTTTCTAATTTGTGATGTCTGGAAAGAACGCAACAATAGAATCTTCAAGAACGGGATTGGTTCTGCGTAGAGCATTATGGATCAGATCATAGGGACAACTCGAAGAGACTGTAGGAAGCCTTATAAAAACCGCCCCTGAGAACCAATCTCGTAAACAGGATTGGCAGATTCTTTTGCATTTGGGCCTTCAGGGGCTCTTCCCCCAGGGAATAACCAAGAATGGAAGTCATATAACAGCTAATAAGGATTTATGGCAACGCCCCCCCCGCTTGCCCCCCGCACCTCCCCCGCCATGGTTATGAAGTGCAATATAGATGGGGCCTCAAAAGGAAACCCTGGCCTTGCTAGTTATGGAAGAATAATAAAAGATGACAAGGGTTTAATAAAAGCCATCTTTAACAGTAATTTGGGTAAAGCCACTAATAATATGGTAGAGCTCATGGCCCTTGAGCAATGCCTAGAAATCTTAAGGGATTCAAACTTACATAAAACCATAATTGAAGTTGATTCTGAACTAATAATCAATTCAGTCAAGAAAATATGCAATGATTCAATGCCAGACAAAGTTTCGAAACACTAGAGATTACTGCAAGTCTAACTTATTCAATCCCACCTGCGCACCATGAGAACCCTTATAGTTTCATTCATGTGCCAAAAACAACCAATAGATTAGCAGATATTATGGCTAATGAAGGCGTTCTCTGTGCCAAAATCAATCAAATATATGAATGGTCAGACTCCTCAAAGTCAATTGCGGGATGAGTGCCACAAACAGGGAACCTTAGACAGGGAGATCTGCCAGAACAGAGGAAATAAGCAGGATGAAGTATGAGTAGGGCATTCTTCAAGTACAAAGGACTTTCAGTCGACATGAGGAAAAAGTATGAGCAGGAGGTCAAGAACGGATCTAGAGTTTTACTCTAGTTATCGGGCGGGGAATTGGACACACAACTTTACATTCCTAAGTTTCTTGGGCGGGAAACTAATTATAGAACAAGTCTTCAAAGGTATCAGAAAAACATTAAACGTAGCCTTTTAATGTTTGGTGTCGAGAGCTTCATTAAAGAGTGGGCAGGTCAGCAAAATCGCAGAAATACAATGTATTTCACGCAACAAACTGCTAGATGGTTAACCTTCCAAACGGAACCAAAATGCGATTGGGCGTCGTCTCTATCAAGCTTCGAGTCCGAAGGCGCAGTTAAGTTTTGCGCTTGTTGGAAAGGCCTTTTGAGATCGAATGCATCTGGTGAATTTCGAGTGGCTAAACTAGCCAGACGTTATCTTCCCGTTCGGTTCGGGTCCGTTTTTGTTGTTAACGTGTGAGCTTGAAGGAAACCCGAAATATTACCTCCGTTAGATCTTCGAGGCTTGATTGAACAGTCACATTGTTCGATGGGTCTTTGGTGGTAATGTGAAAAGGTGGTTTGGCCCTGAGTCTCGGTTTGTGGACCCACTGACCAAGGTTTTGTAAGGCTCGGCTTTTGCTTGGGCAACTGCGCCTCATTATGTACATTATGTAACTTTTCTTTTAATTGGAATCGAAGGACCTACGCTTATTTTAGCAAAAAAAGAAATTCAAAATTTCACATGTGAATGAAGACACCTATGAAATATAAAGCCACTTTAAATTCACTCACTTTGCACTCTCTATGTTCTATCCACTTCTTGGGATTCAAAGGTTTAGGTTCACCTCGTTGAGCCTTCACACCAGATGTGCTAGTTTTTGTCTACAAAGAGAAAAAGGTATTTGTTTTTATATAAATAAATTGTTTTTCAAAAGAAGAGGGTGTGCACTTTATTTTTCATGTGCTGATCTTTATTGTAAAAAACCCTTGTATTTTCGTTGTGAAAGCCTTCTAATGAACTGTGTTTCATTTGGATAATATAATGTGAAGGGAGAATCCCTCTTCTTGTCAAGTTAGTCTTGCGGCAGTGAAGGCCTTGTAATGAACTGTGTTTCATTTGGATAATGTAGTGTGAAGGGATAATCTCTCTTCTTTTTGTCATGTTAATCTTACCACCGAGAAAGCTAGTTGTTGCTATCTTGATGTGTCATCATATTCATAGCAATATTTTGAATGACACTCTTAACTTTCTAATTATAATTTTCTGCAATAGATTTCAGCAAGTTTGATTAAGCACTTTGATCTTTGGGGTTTCAACCTTCATATTTCATTATCACACCATTCATTCTTCCATATATATACTAGCTTAGGCATACCCTTCAATAAATCACCTTGTGACTCCACTTTATAGCCTTCAATAAATCACCTTTTGACTCCACTCCATAGCCTTAGCAACCATATTCTTAGGGAAGGCCCCATTGAGTTGGAGAAGAGCCAACCAAAAGTGAAAGGAAGATCCACTATGGCGACAATGGACAGCCTTCTTAAGTTGGACAAAATCAGCACCTTGATGCTTAAGACTACTTGCGACTATTTATTATATGTGGGTGCTAGATTTTGTTGTAACGACCTCCTTGCAAATGATAAATAAATAGAAAAAAAGAATAAAACAAAGAACAATAAAATTAGGCAACAAAGAGATAAAACAAGGAAGAAACAATTAAAAATTAAACAAAAAAAATCAAATCAATCATGGCTGTGTTCTACAAGTTTGAAAATATCGTTACGTTCATCCATAAGAGAAGTAGAGCTTACTAATATCTAGTTAATCGATCTAAAAAAATTGAGCTGAGATATAGCTGGTATATCTCAGATTCTATCCATAACACCATAAAATTTCAATCATCATGGTCCGCTTTTGAACTAAACATTGAATGCATATATATGATAATAACATAGACATAATACTTCATAGCAAAGAAACATCCTTCGCGACGATAAAGCTGTGGGCTATCTACCTTCAATCTTAGAAGCAACAAGTAAAATCAAGGCACGAAAATCTTGATCCAAACAGAGACAAGTTGACAAAAGCCCGACATGTATGCAAGAATGATCACCACTAAAATGCATCAGTGATTTTCATCTTATAATCCAATTACTTAAAATGTTTTTCGTTTCTTATTAATTCATATTCTTGTTTTCAACCAGTGTATGCTGAATTAGATTGCCACAACTATCCTTGATCAATTGCAAAAACATCAAATACACCAACAGGTTTCAGTTTTCCGAGTTGTAGTTCAACAATGTTTGGAATTGTTTATTGCAAATATTTATTTTGGTAAAAACTGCATCATAAATATTGTTTATTGCTCTGAAATGTCAGGATCCCTGTCAAAATAGTTTCATATGATTCCAATCCACTAAGGACCTTTGACAAACAGAATTTTCGATATGACAGAAGCACATGGCTTTCAGTTTTTTTAATATGTCGCACATTTAGTGAAGTATTTGAACAAAGACCCTATATTTACAATCATGCTGTTGTCACCATGTAATAAGCAGCTTCTGTTCTACAAATTTGTTCAAAAGCAACATGCAGACTTTTACAATCATGCTGTTGTCACCATGTAATAAGCAGCTTCTGTTCTACAAATTTGTCCAAAAGCAACATGCAGACTTTTACAATCATGCTGTTGTCACCATGTAATAAGCAGCTTCTGTTCTACAAATTTGTTCAAAAGCAACATGCAGACCAGTTGCATAGAGATGTCGTAATATTGCACAATTCACAACTATGATTTCCACCTCCCTTGAATTATTGCAAAACAGTTAAGAAAATTCCATCATAGAAACTGTTCTATAAATTTTTCTCATAAGAAAGATGGCAAACTCTGAATATCCGGACCGTTGTGGACTCAACTACCAGTTAGCAACCATGACTTGAATGGGGACAAGCCAAACAAATTCCTCAACAGAAATTTTGCCAAGAGATAAAATACGTACATAAACTTTGCAAATGTTCCTTCACAGAAGTGCTGCCAAGAGATAAATATGTACATAAATTTTGCAAAAGTGTGTTTAACCCACATTCATCAAAACAGACAAAAATTATAATTCAGCTACTAAGATTTTAGATATAGGACATTAAGTTAAAAACCAAATATCACAACTAAACAAGCACCGATATGGCTCAAATTGTTAAGTAGCATTGCACATCAGATATAGAAGTTTGTGCAAAGTTGGATACACACTGCAGAGATCCTTATAAATGTATAATCATCTTTGACATCTCAAAAGATTCTTTTGCAGTGACCTCCTCCTATGAAATCCTCATGGTTGCATTTTCATAGACTTTTGAGCATTAGATGATCCTCGCCATCAGCACCACAGGGTGATGAACTTTTGAACTAAAAAGAAAATGACTGCTTCTAACCAGAAGCAGTCGACCAATACTATCTATGTGATTTTTTCCGAAAATTCCCATGAATTAACAGAAAGTACCCTTCAGAGATACTTCAATAGCAGGCAAAATAATTTTGGATACCAAATAAAGAAGCATGTAGCCGCTAACCAGCTTATAATAAACTGAGTTAACATTGATTTATTTATTCTACTAGAGATCAAGGAATTTGTCCTCATTCCTTTCCATCCGCAGCACGGAGAGATCCAAGTTGAACAGGGGCTTGCGTGCCAACCACCTTAGAAGATCCATAGATGGAGAGATCAATTCCCTGCGCCATTTCTTTCTCAATTTGTTCCTTGATCCAGAAATAAGTAATCCTCAAGCCATCCTGTTAAAACCAAAAGCAAAAAAATGTGACTCTGCATCTTTCCTGCAACGAACAAAGGCCATTTCGTTGCTTGAGTTTAACAATCTAAATTATAATTCCTGAAGAAGGTATGGAACCTTACCTTCAGCTTCATGGTTGGTGCCCAGCCTAGCTTTTCCTTGATCAATTTATTATCAGAATTCCGACCACGTACACCCTCTGGCCCAGGGATGTGATGTATTGGCAACTTCTTGTTCTCAAAGCTCAGCACCATTTCAGCCATCTCATTCATGCTAACCATTTCATCACTGCCAATATTCACTGGCTCTCTAAAGTCTGATTTAGTCAATCTGTAACAATAACATTAAAGGATTTCTTAGAATATATAAGATTAATCCGATGAAACATGTTACAAGATCGGTCTGAAAGATAAAAGTGCAAAGCCATGTCAAGCAGGTACCTCAGGACACCCTCCACACATTCATCAATGAATGTAAAAGATCGTGTTTGCTTGCCATCGCCCCACATTTCAAACCTATCGGTGGATGTGAGTGTCTTCCTGCAAAAGGCAGCAGGTGCCTTCTCACGTCCACCTGCAGCAACAAATGAGTTTGGCACCAAGGGCAACATAAAAATGAGAATCCAACATTACTATTTACAGTTTATCATTTTTTGTAACTTACCCTTCCATGTGCCAAAAGGACCATAAATGTTGTGGAAACGCCCTATCCGGCATTCTATACCAAAGTCCTTATTGTAGTGCTTGCACAATTCTTCTGTGGCAAGTTTTTCCAAGCCATAGGCATCTTGAGGCTGGAGATCAATCAATTTACTAGTCATTAACCAGTTTGAGTGGGATTGAGCTATAACATCTAAATCCCACACAGCTAAACTCTTGTTGGGAAAGCAGGATGGATCTGACTATTTTAAGAACGTAAATCACGTGCTAGTAACTAACAATCAGCTCCTATGAATTGATTCTCTTCTCCAAACTACAGAGGCCCTGATAAAACTCAAATTTAGTGCTGGCAACTCAGATAGTGTCCTGCCTTGGGAGGCATCCACTCTCTGAATTTTGATTAGCTCAACATTCAAAACGAATCTTTAATTCAGTCAGGACTACTATTTTTCCCAACAGATTCTAGTACCCGGATCTTGCATTGCATTCCGGCCCAAAAATTTATGTGGTACAGCATCAAATATCATTACTAAAGTTTTAAAGCAACATATGGCTGCATACCTCAGCTGGCCAGGCATCAGACTCCTTCAAGCTCACGTTGGTCTCCAATTGTTTGAATTCGGGATAAATACATGCGCTAGAAGCATAGAAAAACCTGCAGAGCAGGAAAAAACTTATGAAACAGATGCCTTGTGGAGCAAATCGATCAGCTTGTGAAAATGTCAGTAAAATGAGTTACATGTTTTTGCAAACGAATCAATGATCAGGCAGAATCTAACATTACCTGCACTATTGAGTGCATAGGGAATTTCAGTAATAACAAGTCAGAGAAGAACCTCTACATCTATATATGGTAAGCAAGATAAAGAGCAAATATCAACACAAAAATAGCAATAGCAGACGAGAATCCAAAGTACAGAAACAGACCAAGGCCTTACCTCTTAACACCATTGATTCTGGCAGCTTCAATCATGTTGAAGCTGATCATTGTGTTGTTGTACATGATAACAGAATGATTAGACTGAATGAATCCCATACCGCCCATGTCTGCAGCCAAGTTAAAAACATGGTCAACCCCTTTGGTAACAGCCAAACAATTGTCCATAACTCTGAGATCCACAAGATGGAATTCATGGCAGAACATATCCTCAGTCATGTGCTCGTTCTTCTTCCAATCAGAGGCAATGATGTAATGGCCTTCAGACTTCAATCTCCTGGCAATATGGGAGGCAATGAAACCCCCAGCTCCAGTAATGGAAATTCTCACTTTTTCACTAGGCCAGTATGGCTCTCTCTCCAGGTCTTCATAGGTGTATGCCCCATAGGCCAGTCCATCAGCTCCAGTGCTTCCCATGATGTTCAAAGAAAGGAAAATATAAAAAAAGCCTGCAATAACAAAACCAGAGTAAAATACCATTAAACGTTGTAAAGCCTTAACAGTATTCTTTAATGGCAGCCAAGCAGAAACCCATTATACAAATAACCAAAATAGCACTTGGATTCAAAACCTGCAATGCAAAAGTCGCTCACACCCCTGAAATTCAATGGAATGCGTGTCTGCACTCCAAAATGGAGAAGAAAAAATGCATGGGTTCATGACCTAAGAGGCAATTACGGCTCAAATCTGATAAAACTCAGAGAAGCCCATCTTTAAAATCAAGAAAAAAAACTCAGTACTTGTTCTGATGGGCAAAAATAGCTTAAATCTGATAGAATTCAGAGAATCCTGTTTCTAAAATGAAGAAACTAGTACTTAAGTTAATGAACCAGAGGCCAAAAAAGCTCAAACGAAAAACACAAACCCTCAAGTTCATTTAAGTAGCCCGCCTCGAAACTCCTCAAAAACACACAGGCCAATGAAGCACAGCATGGAAAGGAGCTTAAAACCCAGCTTAAACCGACCCCATCTAGACCGAAGTCAAAGAAACTGAGCTAAAACTCCAGTAAAAACACTCCGCAACAAATGCACGAATTCAATTCAACACCACATATGCCGTTAAAAATCTCCATGATAGACTGCTAAAAATATCAATACCAAAACACAAAATACGCTGCTAAAAGCTTCATGATTGACTGATAAAATTTTCAATTCCCAAGCCTAAAATACACTGCTAACAACTTCCTGATCGACTGTTCGAAATTTCAGTATCAAACCATGAAATGAACTGCTTAAAAAATTCCATGATTAATTAATGTTAGAAGCATAAGACCAAGTTTGAAAAACAGAAAGAGGTAGTACATATGGAAGCAGAGACCAGACCTTGATTTGAAGAGCTCCCTCAAGCTTATCAGAGTGCAAACCTCGGAAGAACGCACACCCCTTATCACCAGCTTACAACCATTAATATAGGACTTTCAATCGTGAAAGAGGAGTAAAAAATTTGAAAACCACCAATCATCTGGGTTTAATTTATGTGTACGAAAGGCCTAAAGACTAAAATTGTAAAATTGAAACAGAACTTGACCTGAGTCTAAGCAATTTGAGCACCACCATTCAATTAGGTATTTGCGTGCACGAAGCAGCCACGCGCTTATTTGCATTTAACTTTTGACCAGCAACAAGCTACGGATGTATTTGGGGTTAAATTGTAATTGGTAAAATATTTAGTTTTGTTTACGGATAATGACAAGTAAAACAAAAATGTACGAGGATGAATGTATCTGGGGTGAAATTGTAATTGGTAAATATTTAGTTTTGTTTATGGAAATAAGGTTAAGCGTTATTAAAACGCAGTTGGTTATAATGTGATTTTTTGAAAGCTTTTTTGGTGGTTTTTTTCGGTCAAAATTCGGCAGCAATTTATTGGAATCGCAAGTTTGATAGCTAGTTTTTGCACAATCAAAGCATCCCAGAGGCTTTTCAGGGTGCTGAATCCAAATATGAAGTTAAAAAACCATTTTAACTGCAACAAATCAAGATTTAACTTCAATTTCTTCCACCGGATTCCATCACCGGAATCTCCAAAAAGTCGCATTATAGACAACTATTAAAAATATAGATCTTCATTGAAGATAGTTTAATAATAATGGTGAAGGAAATTGGTTTTTCCAATTGACTTTAGCCTATGGGAAATCATACTTATGTAAATTATGAAATTTACAGTTCAAATCCCCTTATTAAAGAAGTATAAATTTATTTATAAACGAAACCTCTTCAGGTATAAATTTATTTATAAACTAAACTTCTTCTTCATGATTTAAATAATCTTCTTCATGATTTAAATAATTAATAGAAAACAATCATATATATTTTCCGCGTAGTCTAACGAGGCGGAGGAATTGCCCAGAAAGTTATGGAAATTTTAGTTATATTTAAAGAAAATCCGGTAAAGATTTTTATAAATCCAAGTTATAGTTGTTAAACTTCAAAATTTTAGGTGTCTTAGATGTTTTTGATGGTGCTGAATTTATTTCCACCATCAAAAACAAGTTTCAAGCATTGCCTCTACAAAAATTTTTGAGATTTTTTTGCCGGATTCCAGCCACTTGCAATTCCTCCGCCTCCTTAGACGACTCCTATATTTTCTATTTACAAATATAAATATTTTATTTTTGTGGAAAAAAAATATTAAATAATAACTATTTTAATTATTTATTAATAAACAAATTATAATAAATTAAAAAATAAATAAATAATATTTTCTCTTTATGTATTTAACTTGATGCCAAGATCTTGTTCTTCATATTTTCCTGACAATGAATCACAGTAGATGGTTCGAAATGCATCAACAAAACTCTAATGATGTGATCTTTATCAAAAGTTTTCTTATTTTTCATAATATGGATCACAATAGCCTAAATTCAATTATTACAACTTTGCATGGTAGGGTCATTGCGATAAAGTTTCATCAATTTGAAAGGGCATGCTTGCAAGTTTCCAAGATGAAGTCAGATCTGACATTCCTTAAACGATGTAGAGATTCGTCTATCATTCCTTCGTTTGCTCATATTAAACATCGGCTTAATAATTCCATAAACTATCGTGTATTTTTGAATGCGAGTTTAGTCGTAGTTCAGTGTGAGATTTACAGGGTTAGAAAAGCTCTTGATTTGCTTTCTCGATAGTTGTTCTCTTTACACTTGGAGCTTTCTCATGTGATGTCTGCAGCTCTTTGGGCGAGGGTCGAAGCCTGTTCAACTTTAAAGTTTTTTCGCCTTGAAGAAATTTGGAAGAATAAGCAATCCAAAAAGTTTCTCAAGCTTGTAGAAAGATCCTCTTCTCTTGGGAGTCTTTTCGATTTGTCAGGTTATTCTTCCTCTAGCAGAGTCGATGGCAGTCAAATATTTGTGCTTCATTCACGGATCAACAACGTCGCTCTTCTAGAAGTTGGATCTAGGTCTTCCCCAATGAACAAAAATGTGGTTTCAGATTTTTTATGTCAACTGAGATGCAGTAATATTTCAAGATTTGATGATGGTTGCAGAGATGCTACATATTCCATGGCTCTGCTTCTTGTACCTCCTCTCTCCTCTATTCGTCCTGGGCAAACATATTTCTCCAGCATGGTTGTCTCTTAAGAAGTTTCTTGCTTGAGCTCTTCATATTCTGGGGATCTTTGCTTAGCCTTTCCCTCTCATCCTCGCCTGTATTCCATCGTTGTTACCATTCCTCAAAGCCCTCTTCCCTCCAACATATCTACTATTATTGTTAAGCAATCTTCTACTTTCCCTCCTTGCCACGATAATACCAATAATAATAAAATTGTTGATAATAATAACAATAATAATATGGTTGTTGTTGTTGTTAATAATAATGATGATAATAAGTTGTTTCCTTCTTCTTCTAATAATAGGGTGGATAATATTTCTTGCTTCTCTTTTGACTCTCTTGTCTTCATTCTTCTGGAGAAACGATTAAATTTTGCCCTTGCTCCTAGAAAAAATCATGTTGATGAGATTATTTGTGACAACAAATTTGGGATTAGGGGTTTATCGGGCAACACTAAGGATATCATCAGACAAGATTGTGTAGTTTTCCTTAGAAAGACAAAGCCCCCTAAGAGCAACATTAGCAAGCTTGAATTCGATGCCCTCAAATCTTTGAACAATAACAAGGACATTGTTATTCTCAAAGCAAACAAGGGTGGAGTTGTGGTTATCTTAGATAAGGAAGATTACCAAAGAAAAATGTTGGACCACCTTTGTAACAGTGGAAGCTACAGAAAACTCAATAAGAATCCCTTAAAGAAGATATCTAAAAAAGTGGCTCTATCTATAAAATCTAGTAGCATTGTTAGCTCCTTAAGCCATAGCCTCGTCGAGAGTAACCCTATCACTCCCAGGATCTATGGTCTTCCCAAGATCCATAAGGAGGGGACTCCCCTAAGACCCATTTTCAACACTATAGGAGGGCCAACCTATCTTCTAACAAAGTATTTAGCCCAAAAGATAAAACCCCTTGTTGGCCTTACAGAGTCGTTTGTCAAAGACTCTTCATCATTTGTCAATGAGTTAAAGGGTATAAGGTTTGAGCCTAGGGATTTTCTTGTGAGTTTCAACGTGGTCTCCCTTTACACTAATATCCCCATCAATGAGGCCATTGAGGTCATCAACCGTATAACAGATCCCAATACTGCTAAATTGGTTGAAATTTGTCTTACCTCTACTTTCTTCAGATTTGAAGGGGAATTCTATGAACAAACGTGTGGTGTTGCCATGGGCTTGCCCCTTTCCCCTGTTGTAGCTAATATGTTCATGGAGGACTTTGATCCAAAGCTTTGTCCTCAACTCAATACAAACCAAAGCTTTGGAAGAGATTTGTGGATGACACTTGCATCTTCTGGCCTCATGGTTAGGATAAGTTGGATCTCTTTCTCCATCATCTTAATAATCATTCCAGCTCCATAAAGTTTACTATGGAATGTAAAATCAATGGGAGAGTTCCTTTTCTTGACGTCCTTATTTCAAAGAAGGACGATGGATCCTTTTCACACCAGGTCTTTTGGAAGAAAACTCACACAAAGCAATATCTTCATACTAAGTCCCATCATTTCTCTACTCAAAAGTTGGGTGTTCTCAACACTTTAGCCACTCATGCATTTAGAGTCTTTGATGAAAGTTGTATTGAAGATGAGAAAACCCATCTCCTCAAGATTTTAAAAAATAAGGGTTTTAATAAGCTCCAATGTCTTAGGGCTTTCCTTAAGGCTGACAAGGGTTCCAAGATTAAAAAATAACCCAATGATTGGTTTTCTGAGGTACACCTTCCTTTTATACAAGGGACCACTAACAATATTGCAAGGATCCTAAAAAAGCACAAGGTTCCCTCAACCTTTAGGCCCCTTAACACTATTCAAAGTTAGATTTGAGACTTTTGTGATCCATATAGTACATAAATGTCTTTCGAATTAATTCTCTTAACAAACTCCAAACTTCTAACTTCTACTTTATAATTAAAAATTAGGCTTTTTAATAATTTATAGCTGATTTTAGAATATTTAATTTTAAAATATTAAATCTAATTTTAAATAAAAAATTATTTTCTTGTTTGACTATTCTCCAACGACTAGTTTCAACCACTAACTTTGGGCCATGATGCATCTTTACTATTTATTCATGAAGATTGTATGATTCTTTTCACCTTGTCTTGAGGATGAGGATGAACCACATTGGTTGGTTCAAAACGTCGACCTAATCCTAATGATGTGATTAATCCGAAAGACATTTATCTACTATTCGAAGTTCTTTAAGATATGTAAAAGACCCGGTGGACCCTAAGAATATGAAAGGTGTTTAAGTAATCTCTTGTTCATGGAACACCCTATGTTGGTGAAACTGGCTCCTCAATAAATCAAAGGATTTAGGAACATGCGACAAACATCAAACATGGGAGGACCCGCTCCTCACCATTAATTGAACATGGAAAAGACAAAACACCACATCTGCATTGAAAACCCCTGAGTCATTGCTAAGATAGATCATTTCCATCACCGTAAGTTTAGGAAAGCTATAGAGATTGAAATGAGGTCAAGCAATCTGAATAGAGAAGATCGGTGGAAAATTAACAATTGTTGGATCGCTGCAATTTCTTCTTAAGTTTATATACATATTTCTAATTTCCTAATTTCTTATTATTTATTTGTATTTTAATATTGAATACTATTAAATGGTTAATTATTTTTTCATTATTGATTTAATTAATTGTTATTATTTATTTTATTTTAAGTTAACTAATTATTATTTTTATTTATTTTTGTGAGTTTTAGAATTAAATTGTTTCGATTATTTAAATTGATATAAATTTATTTTTATTTTAGTTTTTTTGTTATTTAGTTGACCCAAATATTTTTTAGTTGACGTTTATTATTTTTATTTATTTTAGTTTTAGAATTAATGTTTTGATCATTTAAGTTGACCTAATCTTATTTTTTTTTTATTTTATTTTATTTTATACTGATTTTATTATGGTTTATTGTTGATTATTTAGGTTTGATTTGTATATCATTTTTTATTTTTTCAATTTCCATTAAAGAAAATTGATTTTTATTATTTCCTTAATTCAATCTAAGGATTTATATTTCTAACAATTTTTCTTTATATTAAGATATTAGTATTTAGTCAAATATCATTTTTTTAGTAATCTAATCGTTTTCTTATATGAAATATTAATTTAATTTAATCAAATCTAAACAAAAAAAATCTCTTCATCTATTTAACTTGATGCCAAGATCTTGTTCTTCATCATGTCCCGAGAATGAACTATACTAAATAGTTTGAAATAAGTCAACAACAAAACTCTGACAATGTAATTTTTACCATTTTTTTTTCTTTTCATAATATAAATCACAAAAACCTAAATTCAATTAACACTTTAAAATTTAAAAATACACATCAAATTAGAAGTAAATATTATTATAAAAACATCCATAATCACTTTTCAATATATTTTTCCAAAAAAATGGACCATTACATATTGTATATGATCTCATCTTTATATACTTGGGCTTAATTCATGTATTCGTGGGTCCTTGTTAATGGAGCATGCTCTGCGAGGAGGGTACCTTTGTCAATGGACAAAGCATGTTTTGTGAGGATGATTTGATGATTAATATGTATATGTTGATTATTTTATAAGAATATTTTTATTAAATTATAATTACTCTATATATTTGGGCTTAATTCATTTATTCGTGGGTCCTTGTTAATGGAGCATGTTCTGCGAGGAGGGTGCCTTTGTGAATGGATAAAGCATGTTTTGTGAGGATGATTTTATGATCAACATGTATAGGTTGATTATTTTATAAGAATATTCTTATTAAATTATAATTAAAAGTGTAATGTTTGAAATGTTTTATATTTTATAGGATGGTGGATAATTTATATAAAAATAAATTTAGATAAATTTAGTTGTGTGTGGAATAAGTTAATTGAGTTTATTTTAAGAGGTTAAGAGAAATGGTTATTATCTTTTTTATTTGAATTTATTTTGTACAAATAATATATTGAGTTTTAAATGAATATATTGTGGGTTAATTATTTGGTAAAATATCTACACTCTCACTCTCATTTTTAGACTAAAACTTAGGATGAATTGTATTCCTTTAGTGAATCTATATCTCCAAAATTTTCATCTATATAAGGAGTAATTTATAAAATAAATAAATTTAATATTTGAATTCTTTTTACAAATTGAATTCTACTAAAAGTTATATTTCCAGGCAACTGATGAAAATTTTGATAATAAAAATTTACCCTTAAGGATATCCAACCAATTTAAAAGATCTAGATTGTAAATCAAAATAATGAGTAGTTCATGTAACATTGTTTGGCTGGACAAAAATAATTCACCAAAATGGATGAAATTGTCTACTTTTTAACTCACTATTACATATATTAATGTTTTGTTTTTCTCTCCTAAAAATTCTTTTGGAAAAACAATTAACATAGATAGGTATAGCATTGTAAGTTTCAATACTTTTCATTGGTTAATGGGATACTTCTCTTGGAACAAGCTCAATAACGTTGTAAGTTCTAATTAACGTTTTTTTTTAGGTAGTTTAACCTATCATAATTCATTTGTCCCTCGATAGGGAGAATGACTATCATTGATTGCGATCCACGAATGTGGATTGACTCATTACCATTATTGAAGGAATATCATGTTGAAGGAAAACCATGCCACTTGAAATAATTCGATGATATTTCATGAGGGAGTAGAACTCCACTCTTGCTAGATGTCTTTGGGTCTTAGATTATTAACTTGTTTCCTTACATTTGAGGAAGATAAGCTCTTAGCCAATCAAAATTAGTTTTAGGTCCTACTTAAGCATCAAAAGACAGTTTGAACTTAGATAATATCCACAAAAATCCAATGTCCTTTGTAGTCATCATTTAGGCTACCTCCAATGGGATAATGTGCTTTCTAATAATAAAAAATTCAATGATAGTTCATAGGGGGGTAAACTCCCACTCTTGTTGGATGTCTTTAGGTCTTGGATTATTAACTTGTTTCCTTACATTTGAGAAAGATAAGCTCTTAGCCAATCATAATCAATTTTAGGTCCTACTTATGCATCAAAAGGTGATTTCAACCTAGATAATATCTACAAGAAATCCAATGTCCTTTGTAGTCATCACTAGGCTACCTCCAATGGGGTAATGCACTTTCTAATAATAATTAGCCTAAGTTCCATACATGAGACCAAATATTTCCCCTTATTGCACTTTATTCTCCTCTATTTAATAAGATCTATGGTGTCCCACTATGAAGGATGTCTTGGTCCTTGCTAAGTCATAAGTTACCTACTAGGCATTGGCTTGTGGGCTACTGCAAACTGTAGTGGTTATAGTGGTCTTTATCTCTTTTCCTGACATGGAAAAAAGTCAACCTCCTAGCGCATGTTTCCAAGTTGTCTCTATGTTTTTATAGAGGTGGTACTCCTCTATTGATCACACTCTGATATGCATATAACTTGAAAATTAAAAATTAGACATCCAACACATTCACCTATGAGTAGACCAAGTGTTTTTCAAAATAAAAATGAAATGATAGCAAAATAAATCATGTACTCACAAATCCACACACATGAGGAAACGTATTTGAAGCAAATTCAAATAGGAAAATACAAAAAGCATTGGTCCAAATACTTGGAGAACTATAAAATGATTTCACACATCTAAAATCATAATAGCATAGGAAAACACTCATGAGATTCTTATTCCTTATTTGAAAAGTGAAGTTTTAGAATCACAGATGGCATGCCTTCCCGAAACAAGCTCTTTGTGATAGTAAAAAAAAAAAATTTATTTACTTAAAGTTTCATAATAAAGTCATGTGCTTAAAGCATGATCACAAAATCCTATTAATACTTAAGTGTAAAATAAAATGTGTTCATCCCTAAGGGACTGGGATGGGACTCCCGTGGCCAAATAGAAATGATAAAGATACCTGGAAGAAAGAGATAAAATGCAGTCAAGGATCGATTTTAGAGAACATACAACAATTCAATAAAGCCAGATGATCAAAGAATGGGAAGAGAATAGGGAATTACTTCAAATAAAATAAATACTCAAAAAATTGCAAAATGATCAAAAGTGGAAAGAATCCTCTCTCTCTCTTTGCAATTGTTGTAGAAGAAATTTATATAGTTGGGTCCTCAATTCTTCATTATCCTAATTACTTAAGCAATTATTGTGGATTAACAACTACATTCAAGAATTTCCTTATCCATTCTTTGATGTAGTACTTCATGGTTGGGACAATTATGTCTTGCTTCACTCTTAGATTGAATATCTCGTCCTCTTTATCTTTAGCATCTGACTGCAATTGCATAATATCAGCCAATTGATCATTGTTGTCATTAATGAATGTGATTAGTCATTCCTTGATCTAGGCTTTTGGAAAATTGACCATATATATA
>APFE030603690.1:28349-40805 GCA_000404065.3 Pinus taeda
GACAGTTGGTGGGGTCGCTTATGTATCTGGTCAATACACGACCCGATATATGCTATGTTGTTAACCAACTTTCACAAGCTATGGTTAAGCCAACCAAGCTCTTCTGGAAGGCAGGCAAACATGTATTACGTTATCTTAGAGGCACATCGGGATATGGATTGTGGTACAGACAGGAGGATGAGGTGAAGCTATGTGGCTTCATGGATGCAGATTGGGCAGGGAGCCCAATGGACAGAAAGAGCACATCTAGATGGATCTTTAGTATCGAGTCGACAGCAGTTTCTTGGTACAATAGGAAGCAGAGATCCGTGGCCCTCAGTTCAGCAGAGGCCAAGTATATGGCTGCATGCGAGGCTATATGGATGAGGAAGATCCTGGTCGGGTTGTTCGGGTCACACTTGGAGCCTACTATGATTTATTGTGATAACCAGAATTGCATTAAACTCTTGGCTAATCCAGTATTTCATGATAGATCCAAGCACATCGACATCAGATACCATCATATCAGAGATTGTGTGCAGCGGAGAATCATGTTACTTTCATACATTCCCACGGAGGATCAGGTTGCTGATATCTTGACGAAGGCGCTCACCAGGAGCAAATTCGAATACCACAGAGGTAGGATACGGATTGCAGATAATCCATATCTTGTTGAGAGGGAGTGTTGAAAATGGAACAAGATGATGGAGCTTAGTGAAAAGAAGTTGCCTTCACTAAGTGGGCCCGCAGGCTATTTTTGGCGCAAAGTCTATTTTTAGACATATGGATCATGGTTTATGAGTTGTAGGATGTTATTTATGGATGATTGGTCATGTTGGTAAAAATAGATGGACCTATATTTTTAGACATATGGGTGGAGTCTATTTTTAGACTGCCAGTCAAAAAAAATGAACAGTTGAATATTATTAGCTCTTAATAATATTTGGACTATAAACATTATCTTATTCTCTTGCAACACTTCAGTTCGAGCTACGGATGTGGCACATGCAACTGTCAAAAGGAAATACGATTTTCCTATGGGTTATTTGAGCTATTGCATGATGGACTTCAGTTAGAACTCAAGTGATTGAGTTTGGTGGAGTTGATTGAGGAGTTGATGGAGTTGTGTTCAGTTTGACTTAGTTGAACTAGTTGTATTTAGTCTAACTGACAAATACACTAGTCATGAGTGGTGTGAATTAATTATTAATTAATTCACTAATTATTAACTCATACATAAACTAAATAATACCTCAGTTAACTTAGTGCATGGACAATTCAGTGGAGACAAGTGTTAGAGGTGGGTGAAAGGGTGAGACAACTATCAGTTGTGACTATAGCTGTGCATGAGATTTGCACAATTATTGATTGCGATTGCCAATGAGGATTGTGCAGTACAAGACAAGGGGATTCGAACTTGGATCTCATCTATTCTCAACTTGGATTGCGCAGTAGAGGCAGGAAAACAGTGGAGGAGATTTGAACCCGTGACTTGTTTAGATCTGAGCTAGTTTTGTGTGTAGCATGTGGAGATAGTATTGAGTACTTGTGAGGAGTATTGTACTATGTATTGTTACATGTTCTCTATCATTATAATATACAGATAGTTGGGGGTTTTCAGCTATATGCTTTCCCCATTACATACTGTGTTGATATGTGTGATTGATGTTTTAATGTGTGCATGCGATTGTTTTTTTAATTCCGCAAATTGATGATCAATGGTAGAGGAGGTTATGTATTATGCATGCATTCCGCAAATAGTGTATAATCAGGATAATCTCTGTGAATAAGTGTTATATTATTCAAATTTCTACATTAAAGACCAGAAAGGAGAAAATGTCAAAGTCTCCATATAAAAAAACAAAAACCAACATAATCCTCCCCCATGACAGATAAATCACATAAAACACTATGATATATATGTATCAAGTAAGCCCGTAATCCCATATAGAAAACGTGTAGGGAGAAAAAACAAAACATATATCTAAAACTAGTTAATGATCACGTGTGTGTGTGTGTGTGTGTGTGTGTGTGTGTGTGTGTGTTTTGTTTTTTTCAAGAAAAAAACATGGATTTTATATAGAAGAAAAATCAATACATATACCATAATTTGTCTACCTTCCCCTTAAAGACCATAAATGAGAAAATGTCAAAGTCTCCATAAAAAAAAAAAAAAAACCCCAACATAATCCTCTGCCATGACAGATAAATCACATAAAATACTGAGATATATATGTATCAAGTAAGCCCATATAGAAAACGGGTACTAGGGAGAAAAAACAAAAACATATATCTAAAACTAGTTAATGATCATATTTCCTTCCTCCTACACCACACCATCTTCAGTGAAACAAAAATGCATAAAACCAGCAGGAGCATGTAGATTAAGTTTGGATAGGCCATCCACTAATGATATTATGCTTTAAGCACATGACTTTATTATGAAACTTTAAGTATGTAAATTATTTTTTTGACTCTCATAGAGAGCTTGTTTCAGGATATCGAAGTCAACCCCCAATGATATTATGATAACATCCAATTCTTTTTTTTAAACATATTTAGGGACCATCATGGAGTCCCTAATCATTGGGGGGGTTTGAGATCATCAACAATCTTAATGACTTTGAAGAAACGATTGCTTCTATGGTCATCGATGCTTGAACATGTAAAAATTATGATGTAGATTTGCAATTTCTTCTTCTGGTGTTTTAATCAAAATCACAAGGCACAAACCTACTCTATTGCTTTGCAGACACTAATTCACAATTTAGAAAAAAATCTCAGACATGCAATAAGAAATCACACACGTGCAAATATTATTTTTCCTGGGGAAAGCAAATTGCTAAAAACCCTAATGCATGCTTGCATTAATTTGACGAATAGACACATATTACAATTGATTTTCTCAAATTAGCACAACCCGCAAGTGAATAACCTATCTCTCTACTCACTAAGAAGCTCTGACCAAGACTTAGTCAATTTCTGCCTCTGCTTTATCCCCTATTTCCTTGTGCAATTTTTTTCAGAAATTGGGCCCCTATTATTTAAGAATTTCTCCAAAATGGATTGCACAATTCCTCAGGTTGATTATCAGGTTGAATGCAACACTTGTACACTTCAGAATAGTCTACAATTGATGTTACAGTGCCTTGGAATCTCCACCTCAACTGGGCAACTCAAATTATTTGCATGCACTAGCTATTTTGGGTTGATTGATCGGTTAATTGGATGATCACTAAGTTTGATTGAAGTCACACTGCACAAATGACCTTGCACTAGATCCTCCAACAATTGGAACTAGTTTAACTGAAAACAACTTGAGATAATTGACTTTGATTGCTACAAAGTAGCAATCAAACATGCTTAATTGAACTATAATTCATCCAACTTGAATTATTGAGTAAAATAGGTGACACAATCCATGTCACATAGGTTAACTACATCCAAATTGCCTGTTGATGTGGAAATTCGAATTTTCTCTATTTAAACAAGGCAAAATCAAATTAAGAATTTCTTGCTACATTTTTCAACACTCCCTCTCAACAAGAAATGGATTATCAACTACCTGTGTCATGCACTTGTGGAACTCAAACTTCCCTCTTGACAAGGCATTTGTCAAAATGTCAACATATTGTTCCTCTGTTGGAATGTATTGGAGCAACATTATCCACCTCTACACACAATCTGGTAAATGGTGATATCGAATATCTATATGCTTGGATCAATCGTGATATACAAGATTCTCAGAGACCTTGATGCAACTATGGTTATCACAATATATCATAGTTGGATCCATCATCTAACCAAACAATCCAATAAGTATCTTTCTCATCCAAATCGTCTCACATGCTACTTGACTTGCAACCATGTATTCTGATTCTATTGAGTTGAGTGCCACATATATTTTTTTCCTGTTGTACCAAGAAAGTGTTGTGGCCCCAACACTAAAAATTCCACTTGATGTACTCTTTCGGTTTGATGGACTTCCCCCCAATCTACATCTGTGAAGCCACACAACTTCACTCCCTCTGTCCATCTGTAACATAGTCCAAACTAGGTAGTGCCTTTGAGGTACCATAAAACATGCTTAGTTGCTTTCCAAAATAATTTGGTTGGCCTAACCATAGCTTGGCTTAGCTAGTTGACTACATAAAACATAATTGGTCGTGTGTTCCCAAGATACATCAATCAACCCACTAATTGTCAATAAATGGTAGCATCCACTTCTTCACCTGAAGTGACATCCTCCTTCCTCCAATTGGTCACTAGTGGCGTCTCCATGGGTTTGCAACTATCCATGTGTAACCTATATAGTATCTCATTTGCATATTTGCCTTGAGAGACAAATAGTTCCCCATCGCCTTGCCATACTTCCAACTTGAGGAAGTAGTGCACGAGACCCATGTCTCTTTCATTTCAAACTCCTTTGCAAGGCCCTACTTGCAAGATCTAATTAGCTACTCATCACCAATTAAAATCAAATCATAAACATATAAGATAATAATAAGAAATTTACCTTCTATCGATATATTATAGAGGTTTGCATCGACATCACTTTTGGTGAAGCCCAAACTGGTGAGATAGCTATTAATCCTGGTGTACCAAGCACGAGGTGTTTATTTGAGATCGTACAATGCTCGCTTAAGTCTACACACATGAGAATCTGGATAAAATGTCTCAAAACATTTTGGTTGCTCGATGTACACCTCCTCAATAAATCCATTGAAAAGATCTATTTTTACATCCATCTAGTGGTTCCACTCAATCTGTGCAACAAAAGCAAGAATTGATCTAATGGATGAGTACCTTGCTACAAAAGAAAAGGTATCCTCATAGTCAATCCCTTTAACTTGATAACACCCCTTTGCCACAAATATGGCCTTGTATTTATTTATGCTTCCTTAAAGATCCATTATGAACCCACAATTGATTTATTTGTTGACCTTGGGACTACTTCCCAAACATTTTTCTTTACAATGGATTTGCATTCCTCCACCATTGCATCAACCCATACAGGTTTCTCTATTTCTTCCTCAAAAGAGGATGGCTCGATCTTTACAAGCTCAATCATTAGAGCCATGTAGCCAGTGTACCGATTAGGTCACCTTCTTTGCCTACGCTATTTTGATGGAGCACCCACATTCTCCCTCACATCCTACACAAGTTTCTCAGCTTCCCTGGTTCTTTTTCTACCTTCTCTGGATGGTTCTACTTGAGTGGATGTATCCACTCTCTGCTCCTCAATTTATGGCTACTCCACAACTTCTTGGGGTTCCTCCTTTGGACCTAAAAGCTCCTCTTCTGGTGGGCTCTGAAGCTCCCTCTCAAGAGAGCACCACATCATTTTCTCCTCATCAAATTTTACATCCCTTCGCACACTCTCATCCCGAGGGATGAAAAGTACACATGGTAGTTGTGTAGAGTTTCTGTGTAACCAAAAAATACCCCCAATTATGTTGTCAGCTCTAGCTTATACCTTGATTCTTTGGAGACATGGCAATAAACAGAGGCTCCAAAAATCCTGAAGTGCAACACATCCGACTTCCTCCCCGAAAATGCTCCTCTAGTGAAATCATGCTAAGAATCTGATGAGGACTCTGGTTCTGCAAATAGACTATTGTGTTGCGTGCCTCAGCCCACAAGTGCATAGGTAGGCCTTAGTCATGCAACATCGCCCTCATTTCTCCCACAATGCTATGACTCTTTTTCTCAACCACCCCATTCTACTGTGGGTTGTGGAGTGTTGTCAACTCTCGTTTAATGCCTTCTTTTACACATAAATTTTTAAATTCATTTGACATGTACTCACCTCCATTATCAATCCTGAGAGCCTTCACCTTCTTGCCTGTTTCTTTCTCAACTAGTGCCTTGAATTATATAAACTTGGAGAATGTCTCATCTTTCTTTCGCATGAAGAAGATTCAACAATTCTGTGAGAAGTAATTAATAAAAATGACAAAATATTTGTGTCTGGTAGTGAAGGCTGCCGAGAAAGGTCCACAAACATTAGAGTGGAACCTTTCCATTACTACATGTGCTTTGCTATCCCGATCATAGAATGTGGATCTTGTGTACTTCCCTAAGGTACATTCTTTGCATACATCTTGCTGCTCAAGTGCTCCTTTGGGGAGGTCTATGGTTATCTACTGCATAATGTTCAAGGCACCATGATGCAAATGACCAAGTCTTAAGTGCCAAAGTTCACCAACATTGCAACTCTGCACCTTCTCTGCCTTTATGCTTAATGAAACACAATCTTCCACACCTAGCTTATGCAGGTTCTTCACACGAACCCCAATCTGCTTCATCTGTCCCATGGATATGTGTCTCAGGAATTCCTTTCCTTTGCTAAATATCACATCATAACCACGGTCTTTCAAAATTGCAATAGAGACAAGATTTTTCTTTAGGCCCAGAACGAACATGACAACCTTGAGCCTGAGGGGGGAGCTCAACTCCCTTTGAAAGGTGAATATAGAAATTCCGGTCATGCTATATCTTCCATTCTCCCCCATCTCAATGTGCATTTGCAAATATTTTTCTTCCAGGTCAATGAAAAAGTCTCTACACCCTGTCATGTGGAGTGATGCACCTAAGTCCAAGTACCACATGCTCCCCATCAATGTGCTAGCCATGCACACGATAAGGGTAAAGTCAAGCTTGAACTGTGAAGCCAAGGCTTCACCTGCTTCTCCTCCTAATGTCTTCTTGCTTGCCTTTCTATGTGGACACTTCATGGCAGAGTGTCTGAATTCATGACAATAGAAGCATTTGATTTTGGACAAATATTTATTCTTGCCCTCTTGACTGGATTCTAGTTTGGATTGAGATTTCTTCCCCTTTCCCTTCTTTTCCTTTCAAGCCGATGCAATTTTTTCTTCATCCTCACCTTTGGATGAAGTCCCATCTATGGTATTCTGCCTTATTTCCTCCTATACCAAATCAGACCATAAGCGCTATCAATTTGGTAGTTTCTCCCTCCTGTTCACGAATTTTGATAGCTATGCCAGCTCTTAGGAAGGCTCATAAGGCTAGCCTTACCAAGTCTTCTTCATGGAAATTAACACTGACCCCACCAAGTTCATCATGACATTGGGTGAACTTGCTCAAATATTGTTGAATAATGTCATTCTTTTGTATCTTGATACTTCAAAGTTTATCATTGAGGGCCAACTTCCTGTGCTTTCCACATTGTGAACACAGTTTCGCGTCCATGGATATTTGAGAGAACGTGATCTTGTACTCCCTCCAATATTATTGTCCTCATCTTGGCTACATATTTCTTCCATTGAGCAAGTTTTTGGGCATATTCTGGTGGTTTTGCAACATCTGTCTTGATGTATTCTAGAAATTCCTTGTCATCCAATACAGCCTCCATGTGATCCTTCCATGCAACAAAATTAAGGTGCCTTCATAGGCATACTCTAGCCTTAGTCCATTGAAGGCCATATTCTCCACTCTGAAGAGATCTTACTGCATTGAACCTGAAATTCGAACCTCCTGAGAAACAAATTTGAAATTCCTACTCTAATCTGAATCTTGCTCTGATACCATGCAGAAATTATGATGTAGATTTGTAATTGATTATGAAGCTTTAATCAAAATCACAAGACACAAACATACTCTACTGCTCCACAGACATTAATTCACAATTTAGAACAAAAATCTCAGACATGCAATAAAAAATAACACACATCCAAATAAAATGTTTCCCGAGGAAAGCAAACTGCTAAAAACCCCAATGCATGCTTGCATTAATTTGATGAAAAGAGATGTATTATAATTTCTTTGATCAACTAAGCACAACCTACAAGTGCATAACCTATCCCTCTTCTCACTAAGAAGCTCTAACCCAAACTTAGTCAATTTCTACCTCTGCTTGAGCCCCTATTTCCTTGCACAATTCTTCAGGTTGATCACTAGGTTGCAGGCAACACCTGTACACTCCAGAATAGTCTACAATTGATGTTACATTACCTTGGAATATCCACCTCAATTGGGTAACTCGAATTCTCTAGATGCACTAGCTATTTTGGGCAGATTGATTAGTTAACTGGATGATCACTGAGTTTGACTGAAGTCCCACTGCATGACTGACCTTGCACTAGTTCCTCCAACAGTTGGAACTAGTTTAACTCAAAATAACTTGGGATCACTGACTTTGATTGCTACAAATTAGCAATCAAACATGTTTAACTGAACTATAACTCCTCCAACTCGAATTTACTAAGTAAAATAGGTTACACAAGCCATGTCACAAAAGTTAACTGCATCCAAGTTGCCTGCTGATGTGGAAATTTGAATTTTCTCAATTTAATCAATGCAAAATCAAATTGAGAATTTCTTGCTACATTTTTCAACAAAACATTCAATAAGAGTATCTTAAATTTGGAAAACTAACTTGCTTTGATTTTCCTAATCCTCTTTGGAGTAGGAAAGCCTTATTAGTTTCTTTGGATTTCATTTAGAGAGTTGAGTTTATTTACAAATGTATTCAAATAATTTTTAGCAAACTATTGATCATTCTCGATGTCTCTTCATAAATATCGAGAAAATGATTTAATTCTCTAAAGGAAAATTTCTTAAATTGAGAGAAATTTCACATGCTTCTATAATTTCAAGTCACTTGCTAATGTTCATAGAAACATAAGTTTTGATTCATGTGTAACACTTGTCTTTCTAATCTTCTAGGGTGGACTACTACTTCAAGTGCCTGAATAGATAATGGAGTCATGAACATGGTGTTGGATTAAGAGCTTCTTCAATCTCGTGAATCCTTTTATTCAATCTCAAATTCTCGGCTTCTTGTTCTGTTACTGAATGAGCAAGAGCGTCCCTTGTAGCTTGATGTTGTTTTGGGAGTCTAAAAGGTCCAACTCCTGAAACATCTATTTCACTCTTCATTTGAATCACTACTTTCTTATTTGCACTTTTCATACTACAACTTTTTATATTTCATAATGGGTAGCTTGCATGGTTAAATATTGGTCTTCAAATATGATAAGCTCTTCAGTAGTAAGTTCTTCAATAAGTTTCTAAGCTTCAACCATTTGTTTCATTACATATTTCAGAACTACATTACTATCTACTTCCATGTCCATGGGTCCTTCTACGACCTTCTATTACTTGATATTTTAATTTTGGATGATGAAACCACATGTGATTTTTCAAGAGAAGCACGAGGAGGTGGCTCTCCTCCATCACTGTCACCAAAGTGTTGGTTCTATCCCCTCTTATAGTAATTGTTTCTTTTCTCCTCTATGCAAAAAAGGAACTTTGACCAATTTGTGGAGCTTGAGTGGGATGAGAGCTTTAGGGCCTTTTGCCTCTTTGCTTCGTTCTTCCTTTGGTATTGGTATTTTCTTCTATCGCAACATTGTTAACCAAGGTAGGTGTTTTAGAAATGCCAACCTGATTCTCTCCAATTCCTTCTAAGATCCTTGTGAATAAATTGACATATCCCATGGATGCCAAGTGACTAGAAAAGGTGCCTTCTGGGTTAAATCCTTGGACAAATTTAGCTTCAATTTATATTAAAGGATTTCAATAATTTAATAATTTTGCAAAAGAGGAAACATTTCTTAATATAGTCTCTTCTATAGTAAAAGAGAGTGTAATAATTTTTCTTTCTTTCTATCAAATAGAATCATCCAAGAGTGGTACTATTTGCATACTTCAACAACAAAGTATCTGCCAAGAACAAACTTAGGGAATAGTAAGTGTTTTCCTTGATATCCATATATCGTTATGAAAGTATCATCCTTTCTCTCCTTGTATATCCCTTTTTGTATTAGAAACTTCATTGCTTCATCATAAATTCTTTTGGGTTCTTCGGGTTCTTTCCCTATTATCATATAATTGAACCCGTGGATAAAATAATCCTAGACTTGATAAAATTAAATGGAACATTGTGCTTCCACAAGATAAGATATCGTAACTGAGTTGGTTATGTATTTGGGTTCATGTTCTTCTTACAACTTAGTCGATGAATATGTTGCATGAGACCATTATCATCACTAGATAGGCCATTGTGTAGAGTTTTTGGATTTTTTGGAAATTGACTTGCTGATATGGAATCTCGTTGGAAATAACTTTCCTCCAATCAAAGAAGGAGTCTCTTTTGAAAGATAAGTAAAAAACATATAATACTAACTTGGGAACCATTGAAGTCAACTCCTGCCCCATAAATCAAGCAAATAACCAAGAAAAATCTCTATACAACTCAACAAAAATAGAGATACTATGGAAAAAAGACTAGACGAGATGGGTGCAAAGGGCAATATAAATTCTTGAAGAATATTCATTTGTCACCTTGTGAGTGTAGAAAAGAATGATCTTTGGTGATTTTGAGATGTGTATTAGGCTCATGCAACTTTAAATTCTTCTAAAAGTATTTGGAGTAAGAAGCACTAGATTCTTCCTTGAATTCAACTTGATAGTTGTAGTCTTTGAGTCAAATTGTTTTGCACACTAGTGCAATATCTCTTTAAATCTTTAAAGTCAAAGACTTCTAGGATGCATGCAATATTCACCAACCCTATGTTCTAGATTCTATTTATTTTTCTTTCTTCCGAAGAAATTTTTAAGTACCATTAGTGTGTAGTAGACTACTAAAAACTTTTGCCTTGTTTAGCTAATGAGTTGGCTGTGTATCCACAATTGACTCCTTCCTTCTTTTAGTTGTTATACTAATTTGTTTAATGTATTTGGAGATGCATGATGGATCAATGATGTCTTAATGGGAGCCTTAGCTATTAAATCCTTGAGTTACAATAGTCTTTAATAGGATAATGTTTTTTCTTGTACCATCTTCATTGGGGCATGCGAGAATGATAAAGGAAGTTAATAACGTCCAATCTTAGAGAGACGCTAGGAGAAATAATTCATGTAACACAATATCAAAGTGATCAATTAAGTAATCCTTGTAGTGCAATGGTAGGACGTGAGACATGGATAATTCACATAACACGATATCAAGGTGAAGGTGGATATGTTTTACATTACATATATCAAGCACGTTTTTCCACCTCGAGGATTAGACTTTCTTAAATGAGCTTTCAATTACCCTCAAAAAGATCAAAATGGCTGATTTTCACTAAAGTATGGAGTGAAAGCTCAAAGGTAAGTTTATGGCATGTTGTGCTGAAACACGAATATGTGGAAAACTACTTGTGCGAAGGATTGAATGTGTAACCATAATGAATACACAAAAGGACTATATGTGCAGGAGAATGATGTGTCAGAGACTATATGTGCAGAAGAGTGGTTGATGAATTGTTTTGCACATGAGGAAAAATGACTAAGTATCAGAAATGTGGAAACCATAGTGTGAGTGTGGAAGTGTGCGGAGATGTGCAAAGTGGTGAAGTATTTCATCACATTTCACTTGAAAAATGACTAAGTCAAGACATTTTTTGGGAATGAGAAAAATACAATAAGAATACAAAAATAAAACAACATTTGGCACTCATTAACTTTGAACCTAAACCTCTTCCAAATAATCTTGACAAGTTAACAATTCCCCTAAATCTTAAATTTTTTTTTTTTTTTTTATAGTTATTCATCTATAAGGAAAAATTCTAATATAAATGAAAAAAATTATACTTATTCATCTATATGGAAAAATTCTAATATAAATGAGACCGAACACTTCCCTTTATTGTAATTTAACCTCCTCTAATTAATTAAATTTATAAAATATTTAACATAATTGGATGGAATTGTAAACTTTTCCTTATATGAATAAATAGATAGTAAAGCTAGCTTGATAAAATATGGTGGTTAGATATATAAAATATAAGAGAATATCTATCATATTCAATGCACTACACAATACGTCCATTAATGAATGATTCATACGTCTATTTTGATGGGGCAGGTTATGGGAAGCTTCGTCTTTATGGAGTTGAAGGAGTTATCAATATTTTTTTAAAATGAATAATTTATAAATTTTAAGTTTGAATTAGTTAAGAGTATAAATTAAATTTTGCAGAACTAAAATTATCTAATATATTTTAATATTACATAATTAATGATTAAAATTATATATCCTATATATATTTTTATTTAAATTCATTATTTATAATAATTAAATAAAATATATTTTTAAAGTGATATAATTTTTATAAATAACTTTATCTTATTTTTAATATTTATATACCAAGAGCCCAATAATTATAAATAACCTCCCAAAAACTCAATTGTATTTTTCATATCAAAGATTGATTCATTATGAAGCAAGTGGATGGACATTCATTAAATATCTTTATGACCCGTTTATCTAGTTTCAATCCACTTGATTATAATAAAATGAAAGCACTCTATAAATTTGGACTTTAGTATATTGTGCTAGACAAGATTCATATGGATGGTGAACTTAATTTTTATTTTTATTTTTATTGTTGGCAGATATTTTATATGTTTTCACTATAAAAGGATTATTAGAAACGTGTTTATAAAATAGTTACAACTTGTTAT
>APFE030603690.1:41024-51820 GCA_000404065.3 Pinus taeda
GAAATATTGAAAAATATAATATGGTTATGAGTTTTAAATTTTTTTTTTAGAATTTAATTAAATTATTAAAAAATTATTTTGATGTGGTGTAGGAATATGTGTTTAAGGAGACCCGGATGCGGGTGTTATTGACACGTTAGAATGATTGGACAGCCCAGGACGGCAGCTGGCCAGGGCTCCAACAGATCCAGGCGGCTCATAGCATACGAGGGACGGTCATTCATAGCCCTCAGTTATTGTGGACATCAGAGGAGAGTTATGGCACTGTGCAGAGGTGTAAATGCGCAGGGGGAATGTTGGTCCGGTTTGGAGGACTGTGCGCACCGATTAAAGGTTATGGAACATGGTATAATCTGCATTCTGACGCGCCTCATATGGCTCAGTAGAGAGCGCACCGGAGAACAGCTCAGAGCTTGGAAATCTGTCTGAATTAGGTCCCTTCATCCTAATTCTGGTTTCAGTAGGGAGAGGGATTCACGCAAGCCTGTCCATGCCCCTTCTCAATTTCCTCTTTGGCTATTCACAGCCAATTCCTCTTCTTCTCAGTTAAGTTTAAGGTTGGGTACCTAGCTTAGTCGTATTGTGCTGCCTGCATCCAATTGGCCTCCTCGCTCTGTTCACCTGTGTCTATTCGGCTTGCTCCTTATTTTGACAATGCCGCGTCTGAGAGGCACTCCCCGTCGAGGCAGTAACACTGGTTCCAGGGGGGGTTCTTGCAGCAGAGGCGGCTCTGTTCCGCACAATATCGCCCCATTATCCTCTGTTCCGCCTCCCTCACCGCCATTTGAAAATTCTGGCCTGTCCATTGCCCCTATTGCGCCCTCCTCTCCGGCTTCGAACAATTCAGGCATTTCCCTGAATAGCTCCTTCCACTCGGCGCGTTTTCAATTTAGGAGCCGGCTTAATAAGCCTCTCATTTCTGCCTTAGTGATGGTGATATTTGAGGAAGAAGAGGAGCAGATCAACTCGGACAATCCTTCCACGAATCCTTCGAGTGCCCAGATGCCCAGCAACAGTCCAAGCAGCCCATCGGGGGCGATCCTCAAAGACCCAGAACAGAAGGAACTGGAGTACCAGACCCTGCCTGCTCAGGAGCCCGTTATCGACAGCGAGCCAACGCGTTTTAGCAACATTCTTCATCTGGTTCTCCCACCAGGCAGAAGCGCAACGAATGTCGAGGATAACGTCATGGTGGAATGGGTCAATTTAACTCCAGACAAGGAATTCGGCTTGCCTCCGAAGGACTGAGCTCGCCTAGCCTTCCAACGCGCTTCAGAATGTTCAACATTTTTGTTCAGGTTTGCGTCCAGGCGTCTTGCTGCTGTGACTATGCCCAGGTGTCTGTTTGTTTGCTTAATCTATGTCCAGGTGTCTGTCTAAGAATGTCTCTATCCAGGTGTCGTTCTATGTCCAAGTGTCTGTATGTGTCCAGGTGTTTTTGCTGTTCAAAAGGTATATGTTCAGATGTTTTGGCAAGAAATCCACAAGGAAAATGTCAGTAGCATTTTGGAATTTTTGTAACAGTTAAAAGTCAGAGAAATCCTTTTTGTAATTGCCAGAAAGCAGAAAGCTGGCAAGAATTTTTTGATAGAGGGCAGGTAGCTACCCCCTCAGAGGTTAAACCCTCTCTGTAAATAATTTTCCTTTTATTTAATAGAATAGCCTTTATCTAGAAAAAAAAAAAAAAATATGTGTTTAAGGAGAGAGGAGAAAAGGCTGACCATTTTAGGCATCAAAGAGGGGATGGTATGGCTAACTATTGCTATGTAATCACACATGTTTATGAGTTATGACGATGTAGAGTATATATTAGAAATTTACGCAACCTCTACGTCTTTCTGGTATTATTGGAGTCACTTTGTTGTTTTTTGGAGACTTTGTTACAACATCAGGTCGCTTATGGGACATTTCCTCCCCTACATATGAAATTGTGGCATGCTTGCTAAGGAAGGCCCGTGCCCTCTTGGTCTGTCCTCCCAGATTTCATTCTTTATAGTTGGTTGGATACTCTGCAAACTTCAAACATCCAAAGGGGTGAATGTAGTCAGTATGAGTGTTTGGTAGAGGGACGACTAATATCAGGATTCCGTTGAGGTCTTCTGGAACGCGTCTACACCAAGATTGTCAGTAAAATGCGCAACTTCCGACTCTTATTACTGGTATTGTAATTATAGTGTTATGCTTCTGGTTTTCTGGTCCAAGAAATTGGTCTTGTTCCCATAGGTAGAGACATCAACCTGTTGTTTCTTATGGTGAGATTACCTAGTGACTCTTCTCCAACTCAAGAAGGACCCTCTATTGCCTAATAAAGTTCCCTACTAATCTATGCAATTTCCCTAACTCTTGTTGCACTTGACTTCCTCGCCTTTAAAACTTTTATTCCTACATGCTTTGCGTAGGCCCCTCTTTGGCATTAATTCACCCTCCCTTCTCTTATATACTAGGTCACCTCTAGCTGGGAACTGGCCTTCCCCTAGTGTCATGTCGAAACAATGTATGTGCCTAAGATGCGGCTCTGGTGGTCGAGGTCCTACTAGTAGACCTCGAGCATAGTCTCAGGTCTAGTTTGTATCAGAAATTTACCATTTAGCCAACACCTGCCATAAATTCATGATGAAATTAGTTTACTCGAAGTTTGGGTTGTTTGTGACTAGAATGGCCATTATGACTCATATATTTGAAGTTATTGATTGGGTCCCAGGTCTTGGACATACTAAGGGCCACAAGAACTCATACTTCCACTCTGTTGAAAATGCAACAAGAAAATCCTAATTTAATTTGTCCTTGAATTAAATTGGGAATTAAATTGTAATTCCAAATATCATGACAACTTGTAATAGTTAACTAAGTTAATTTGACTTAGTTAGCTCAGTTAATTCAAGTTGAGTATCTAATTAGAGTCATGTAGAGTGTCTCCTACAATAAGAAGCACTAGTTGAGTTTACTTTGAGTTGTAATTATTTAATTCAGTCCAACTGAGTTAAATTCAGTTAAACTAGTTCCAACAGACGAAGGAATTAGTGGGAGATCCATTATTGAGGTGTAACCTACAACAATAGGGTGTAACTTACTGTAGTGGGGTGTAACCTGTGGTAGTGGGGTGTAACTTGCAGTAGTGAGGTGTAACCTGCAATGATCAGTAAATTGAAGATTCACTCATAATTAACTCATGCATGTTAGATTAGAGAAAGACCCAGTTCAGATTGGAGTTTAGGGACAGTGTACTATCGATTGTATAATCATATGAATTATACAGGTGGTTGCATGCAATCAGAGGAAGGCCTGTGAGGATTGCAAAATTCATAATTATGGAATTTCCCAATTAAATATGGGTTAATTCCCAAGGGAACAACGCAAGGAAATAGGAGCTTGGCATAAAACAAAATTGGCTAAATATTGGCTTGAGCTTGTTTGGGAAGTAGTGAGATAGATAGAGATAGTGCATAGGTTACTCGGGCTTGAGAAAAGCATTGTAATCTTCTCATATTTTCTTATTAACGTAATATACAGATAATATGGGTTTTTAGCTATGGTTTTCCCCAAAGAATCATTGTGTTATGTGTGATTGAATTCTTTCTCTTATATGCTTTGTGATTTCTTCAATCGTTTATTATTTCCACTGATGAGTAGAGTAGATTCAAGACAATTGTTTTAGCATATTACAATCTGCAGTTTAAATCTACAAGGAATTTCTACACACTCCATCACTCTATATTGGTAGATGAAAACAATGTTGGGTTACGTCATCAAGGAAAGTAGGAGGACTGTAATGAAATCATTGTCCATATCAACAATATCTAACGGGTCCAAAAACATCTGTCCTCTTGTCTCATCACCCTAGACATTCGGTTGGCACATATTGAGATGCATCTTTGGTGTGGGAGAGTATCCCCAACAAGTTCAAGCACATAGGGTCCCATCCTTACTACTTCTTTTGAGGAATGATGAACATCTAGGTTCATTACAATTTTATGTTTATGTTTTATGAATTTCATTTTAGCATTTTTAAGTTTATAGCTTTGGTATGTCTGTTATGCCCAATTGATATTTTGTAACCTCCATGAGAACTTTGGTAGACATTTGTCATGGCCTTGTGATAGTCATGTCAGAGTTTTGATTTGGTTTATTTTGATAGATAGAATAAGTTTACAATATATTCATTGTCACTACTTTGTTTTCCCTTGTGGCACGGTACGACAATAAGACTTCTATTTTTGTATGACTAAATTATGATTTAATGAAAACTAACAAATTAACAAAATTTTTTTACTAAGAATTTAAATATATATATATTTTTTTAAAGAACGGGTAAGGGTTTTTATATTAATAAACCCTGGATTAGGGACCAAAACCCTTACATAATTTTTTTGACACAAAATTTCTGCTTACATAGATTTTTTAACACACAATTTATGCTTACATTAGTCTGCTAAAAGCATGCCATCTCTAAGGCTACCATTCCATTGTAAACTAAAAATATGTCCACTGTAAACTGTACAAAATGTCCCAAGTATACAAAACTTTACATAGTAACATATTTGCAAAAGGAACCACCTAAAGGCTTGAACCCCAAGACTCAACAACGATGTTGACCAGGGACATCAAACCCCCTTAAATGACAGGTTCTTTTCCTTTCAACAGAAACACTGGACCTATCATCTCTTGAAACCAGCTGCACATTTCCATACCTAGAGACTGTTGGTAGTTGACAACTAATTAATGTAAATTTGGGTAAATTGTATTAGTTATTGACAAGTTGGTTTCATACCGAATCAGTAGTTATGTAGCGTAGGTTCATATATAAAACTGATGAATACCCAAACTATTGTATGGAGAATCATTTTATTGATTGATTAGAGGTTCCAATCCCTTGCCCCGTGGATGTTTCCTTGACACTTTGTTAGGGTTTTACCACATAAATCTTGAGTTATTACTTGTGTGTGTATTCAGGTTTTTTGTCAGTTACATTCTTTTCTTGGTTAATTTATAATTGTAAGTGCCTCTTCTTTCTTGATCAGTAACTCACCTAACAAAAAATGGTATCAGAGCAAAGTTAGTTGAGTTGGGTTAGCAATCTGTGTGTGGAAAAAAAGGTCAATCTACGTGTGAACCAGAGCGAAAAATCATGGAGGCTCATTGCTGCGTGAAGGCGAGCAGAAGCCCATTGTTGCGTGAAAGAGAGGATGACAGTTGCATGGAGATCGAGGAGACTCATTGCTGTGTGGCGTGAAGGCTCGAGGAGGCTCTGTCAAGTCAGCGTGCTGGAGCAGAGAGGAAGAGTCTGCGTGTTGGAGCAAAGAGGAGTTGTGACCACGTGCTGCCAAGAAGTGTGCGAGCTATCTCTGCGTGTTGTTGCCAGAGCTGATGGTTGCCTGGAGCAGAGAGGAGTTGTGACCACGTGCTGCCAAGAAGTGTGCGGGCTATCTCTGTGTGTTGTTGCCAAAGCTGTTGGTTGCTTCTACGTGCTCAAGTGTTGGACTCTGCATGAAGACCAACTTCTGCGTGCTCAAGTGTTTGCACCAGAGCCCGTATATCTGCCCTCTCTGTGAAGACACAGTTTTCTGCATGAAGACCAACCGTTGTGTGTGTAGCAAAAGCGTGGGGGCTCGTTGCTTGTCCAGAATTGGAGCAAGGATCTGTGTAATTCTAAAAGATATTTATTGAATTGAAGAAAATGGAAACTGAAGTAGGGTTTGTTTTAGGGTTTCATTAAATTGAAGATTAAAGATTTTGTTTTGAAATTTGTAATTACACAGAAGGGAATTTTTTTTTTTTTAGAAACAAAAGGAAATTTTTCCAGAAAAAATGTTGTAGGTTTTCTAATTCAAATTGGAAAATTTTTGGGAAAAGAAAATTTTGAATTTTTTTTATTGGGGAATTTGTGAAATTTTTACGGAAAGTTGAAGTAGGAAATTAAAATAAAAAAAAGGGACTTGGAAAACCCTTTGTTGGAAGAAGACAATCCAAGAAATTTAAACCCTAGTTGAAAGATGAAACCTTAGGAGGAAAGAAATGGCCAAGATGTCGAATGCAAAATTCGAGGTGGAGAAATTCACCGGCAAGAGCAATTTTGCTCTTTGGAAACTGAAAGTTAGGGATTTGCTGGTGCAACAAGGGTTACATAAGGCATTGGACAAGGCAAATAAGAAACCTACAACCATGACTGATTCGGACTGGGAGGACTTGAATGCCCGAGCTCTCAGTACCATCAGGTTATGCTTGGTGGATGAATTTCTCTTCAACATTGTTGAAGAGAGTACAACTTCAAGTTTATGAGAAAAACTGGAAAAACTATATATGCCAAAATCGTTAACCAATAGAATTTATCTGAAAAGAAAATTGTACAATCTTCGAATGAAGGAGGGTTCAAAAGTTGCAGAACGTTTGAATGTTTTTAATACACTTATATGCCAATTAACATATATGGAATTTAAAATTCAGGAAGAAGACAAAGCTATAACCTTGCTATGTTCTCTGCCCGAATCATGGGATCACTTCGTAACTTCAATGAGCTTGAGCACCGCTGATTCTTTGAAATTTGAATAAGTTGTAGGAGCTCTCTTGTCTAAAGAAGTACGAAGGAAATCTAGTACTGAAACAGCTGCATCAGAAGCCATGATAGCTAGAGGACGGTCAAAGGAAAGAGGAGAAAAAACAAGGGGGTCTTCCATATCTAAATCAAAGGGAAAGACGTGTAAGGCAAAATGTTGGCACTGCAATAAAATTGGACACCTAAAGAAAGACTGTTGGAAACGAAAAGAATCTGATAACCCAAAGAAGCAAGCAAATTAGGTTGATTCAGGTATGATAGACGAATTTTTATCTACTGAAGAATTACGTATGATAAATGAAACTTCACCTATACATAATGTCTCTCAGGGTTTAGAAAGTGGGTTATTAGACTTTGGTGCTTCTCATCACATGTGTCCACACAGAAATTGGTTTACTTCATATGAAAATGTAAATGGTAGTTATGTGTTTATTGTTAGTTTGACAACAAATTAGTAATTTTTTAGGTAAATTGTAATTAGACGGTTGTACACCGAATAGTTGGTTATGTAACGATAGTCATGATATAAAATGTTGGCACTGCAATAAAATTGGACACCTGAAGAAAGACTGTTGGAAACGAAAAGAATCTGATAACCCAAAGAAGCAAGCAAATTAGGTTGATTCAGGTATGATAGACAAATTTTTATCTGCTGAAGAATTACGTATGATAAATGAAACTTCACCTATACGTAATGTCTCTCAGGGTTTAGAAAGTGGGTTATTAGACTTTGGTGCTTCTCATCACATGTGTCCACACAGAAATTGGTTTACTTCATATGAAAATGTAAATGGTAGTTATGTGTTTATTGTTAGTTTGACAACAAATTAGTAAGTTTTTAGGTAAATTGTAATTAGACGGTTGTATACCGAATAGTTGGTTATGTAACGATAGTCATGATATAAAATAATCTAATACACATGAAATGAAACAGCGGAGAATCATAGTTGAATAAAATCTATTCAGTTCCAATTCAATTTCTTATCTTGGCTATTTAGTTGAGGGTTCTTGTTTCTTGTTCTTTCCTTCATTATTTCATTTATCCTTTCTACAAGTGGTATCAGAGCTCCGAGGGCGGTGAGCCTGGGCGTGAAAGAAGGCGATTGGTGGCTGTATCAGCGAAAACCGTCTGCCCGGTGTAAAAAAGGCACAAAGCCTGCGTCCAAGTGGAATTGCTGCGCGTTGAAGAAGGCAATTGCTCTCCTACATGTGAAGGAGCCACTAGCCTGCCGTTGTTTTCTGAATATCAGAGCCGATTGCGTGAAGTGTTGTATGCTAAGCCTTTGCATAAGAAGAAAAGGACGTTCTGTGTGCTGGCCGGTGGAGTTGAAATCGTATTATTGCTGGCTTGCAAATCGTAGAGGGCCACGTACTAGCTGGTGAAGTTTGCTGCGTGTTGCTAGCTTGGAAGGTTTGTGCTAGTCGAGGAACCTAGACCCCACAGTTTGCGTGTTTTTTTTTCTCCTGTCGTCAAAGCTTGGAGTCTGCTTCGTGCTATCCAGCGTTGTGTGCAGCAAAACCCTGTGTGTTTCTGCATAAAACCCTGTGTGTGTTTTGCGTGAACTACCTGCGTGCGAGCAGTGTTCCATCTTCGTGAAGTTTGCCAGGAACAGAAAGGAAGAGCCTGCCGGTGTGTGCGCTGGAGCATAGAAGGAGCGGAGCTTCCAGACCTGCGTGGAAGAGACCATAGTTGTTGTCTAGCGAAGAGGAAGACCTTCTGCCCTGTGGCTACCAGAACCTGTTCGGAAGAGGAAAAACCTCTGTTTTCAGTGTTGGCTGCCAGAACTTGTTCGGAAAATCCGAGTAATTTTTTAAGAAATATTGTCTCAGAATTTTTTTTTTCAGAAAGATGTTGAAAGAAATTTTGTCTCAGAATTTTTTTTCAGAAAGCTGTTGAAAGAAGTTTTGTCTCAGAATTTTTTTTTAGAAAGCTGTGAAAGTAAAGTTCTTTCAATTCTAAAAATAAAGGGTTGATGTGAGTAAGTTGAAGGAAAGATTTATTTTTTTGAAGAAAAACAAAGGGTGAAAGGAAACAAGGGATTTGAAATAAAAAAAAAAAAAAATATCTGTTGAATTGGGGAATTTTTTTTTTTTTTTAACGACCGAAACCTTAGGAAGGAGGAAAAATGGCCAAGATGTCTAATGCAAAATTTGAGTTGGAGAAATTCACCGGAAAGAGCAATTTTGCACTTTGGAAATTGAAGGTTAGGGATCTGCTTGTGCAACAAGGGTTGCACAAGGCATTGGATGGGGCGACTAAAAAACCTACAACCGTGACCACTTCAGATTGGGAGGACTTGGATGCCCGAGCTCTCAGTACCATCTGGCTATGCCTTGCGTATGAAGTTCTCTTCAACATTGTTGAAGAGACTACGACGTCAGGATTGTGGGAAAAACTTGTAAAACTCTATATGACAAAGTCATTGACCAACATAATTTATCTGAAAAGACAGTTATATAGTCTTCGAATGAAAGAAGGTTCAAATGTTGCAGAACATTTGAATGTTTTTAATACACTAATATGTCAATCAACAGATATGGAAGTCAAAATACAGGAAGAAGATAAAGCCATAACCTTGTTGTGTTCTCTGCCTGAATCATGGGATCACTTCGTAACTTCAATCAGCTTCAGCTCTGCTGATTCTTTGAAGTTTGAATCAGTCGTGGGAGCTCTTATGTCTGAAGAAGTACGAAGGAAATCCAGCACTGAAACAGCTGCATCAGAAGCCATGGTCGCTAGAGGACGCTCAAAGGAAAGAGGTGAAAAACCAAGGGGGACTTCCAGATCAAAATCGAAAGGAAAGAAGTGTAAGGCAAAATGTTGGAACTGCAATAAAGTTGGACACTTGAAGAAGGACTGTTGGAAACGAAAGGAATCTGAAAACCTGAAGAACGAAGCGAATCAGGTCGATTCAGGTATGATAGACGAAGTTTTATCTGTTGAAGAATTGTATATGATAGATGAAACTTCACCTGAATGTAATATCTCTTAGGGTTTAGATAGCTGGCTGTTAGACTCTGGTGCTTCGCATCACATGTGCCCACATAGAAATTGGTTTACCTCGTATGAAAATGTAAACGATAGTTCTATGTTTATGGGTAACAATATGTCATGTTAGACTGTTGGGATGGGAGATATCAGGATTAAGATGTATGATAACACAGTTAGAACATTAACTAGTGTTAGACATGTACCTGATTTGAAGAAAAATTTGATTTCTTTAGGAGTTTTGGATTCAGATGGTTATAAGTTTACAGGTTAGGATGGCGTCTTGGAAGTCTTTAAAGGAGCACTTGTGGTTATGAAGGCAGAAAAGGTTGGAAATATTTACAGGTTAAAAGGAAGTACTCAGATCGGTGAAGCAGTGGTTGCGTCAGAAAAGGAAGAAGCAGGCACTCGTCTATGGCATCAACGATTGGGTCATATGAGCGAGAAATGTCTTCAGATATTGATGAAACGTAAATCTCTTCCCGGTCTGAAATCCTTGAATTTAGATTTATGTAAACATTGTGTGTATGGCAAACAGTGTAAACAGAGGTTTAAAGTTGGAAATCATAATAGTAAAGATGTTTTAGACTATATTCATTCTGATCTGTGGGGGCCTTCCCTTGTTATGTCATATGGAGGTGCACTGTATTTTTTAACATTTATTGATGATTACTCTTGGAAAGTTTGGATCTATATGCTAAAAAGGAAATTTAATGTATTAAATGTCTTTAAACAATTTAAAGTAATGGTAGAGAAAAGAACAGACAAATCTATTAAATGCTTAAGAACTGACAATGGTGGTGAGTTCACTTCAAGTGAATTTGAACAATACTGTAAGGATGAGGGAATTGTTAGACACAAAACTGCTGTTTATACTCCTCAGCAAAATGGTGTTGCTGAGCGTATGAATCAGACTCTTATGGAAAGAGCCAGAAGCATGATTAGAAATGCTAATTTGCAAAAGGAGTTGTGGGCAGAAGCAGTATCTACTGCTTGTTATTTAGTTAACAGATCACCTTCAGTAGCAATTGATTGTAAAATTCCTGAAGAAGTTTGGATAGGTCAGTCTTGTGACTATTCACATTTGAGGATATTTGGCTGTGATGCTTATTCTCTCATTCCGAAAAATCAGCGTTCAAAATTAGATCCAAATTCAAAATATTATGTCTTTGTTGGGTATGACTATGCAGTGAAAGGATATAGGTTGTGGGATCCTACATTGCGGAAAATAGTCATTAGTAGAGATGTAACATTTGA
>APFE030603690.1:51861-114922 GCA_000404065.3 Pinus taeda
GCACTAACTGCATTGCTTAATCTTGAGTTAGAACAGTTAGATGTTAAAACAGCTTTTCTACATGGTGATTTGAACGAAGAGATATATATGGAACAACCATAAGGTTTTGTACGAGGTCGCAGCAGAAGATTAGTTTGCAAGCTCAGGAACTCATTGTATGGTCTGAGGCAGTCTCCCAAACAATGGTACAAGAAGTTTGATTCCTTCATGGTGAGCCAGAACTTTGTAAGAAGTGAGTATGATCATTGTGTATACTTCAAAAGTTTCAATGGCTTATTCATTATCATAGCTTTGTATGTTGACGATATGCTTATTGCAAGCAAAAGCATAGAAGAGATCAACAGGTTAAAGGCTCAACTCTCTAGGACATTTGATATGAAGGATCTTGGAGCAGCGAAACATATCTTGGGCATGGAGATACACAGAGACAGGAAAAATGGTAAGCTTTGGTTATCACAGCAGAAGTATGTGGAGAAAGTACTTGAAAAGTTCTCTATGAACAATGTGAAACTTGTTAAAATTCCACTAGCTTCCCATTTTAAGCTTTCTTCAGTTTTAAGTCCTAGAGCTGATGAAGAAAAGCAGTATATGTCTCATGTACCATATGCAAATGCGGTAGGCAACTTAATGTATGCGATGGTATCTACAAGACCTAACATTTCACATGCAATTGGAGTTGTCAGCGGGTTCATGGCAAATCTAGGTAAAGAACATTGGCAAGCAGTGAAATGCGTGCTTCGATATCTAAGAGGCACAAGTGACCATTGCATCATCTTTAATGGTAGTGAAGGATCAGTATACGGATATGTAGATGCTGACTATGCAGGTGATTTGGACAAAAGAAGATCTACTATAGGTTATGTCTTTACTCTTGCAGGTGGAGCGATTAGTTAGATGTCAAAGCTTCAAGAAACAGTTGCATTGTCCACTACTGAAGCCGAATATATAGCTGCCTCAGATGCCAGTAAAGAAGTAATCTGGTTAAAGGGTTTACTAGATGAAATTGGAAGAAAGCAGGAGAAAGTGAATGTACTTTGTGACAGTCAAAGTGCTATTCACTTGGCTACAAATCCTGCCTATCACAGCAGAACCAAGCACATTGATGTAAGGTATCATTTTCTGAGACATGTGATCGATGGTGGAAAAGTAGCTCTTCAAAAAGGTCCATACACGAGAGAATTGTGCAGACATATTCACAAAGCCAGTAACAGTAGAGAAGCTGCAGTGGTGTTTAGCTTCTCTTGGCTTGCAGAAAAGATGATGAATGGGCATGGGCAAGATATTAGGAAAATTGTTGTCAAGGTGGAGTTTGTTAGTTTGACAACGAATTAGTAATTTTTTAGGTAAATTGTAATTAGACGGTTGTATACCGAATAGTTGGTTATGTAACGATAGTCATGATATAAAATAATCTAATACACATGAAATGAAACAACGGAGAATCATAGTTGAATAAAATCTATTAAGCTCCAATTCAGTTTCTTATCTTGGCTATTTAGTTGAGGGTTCTTGTTTCTTGTTCTTTCCTTCATTATTTCATTTATCCTTTCTACATTTATGGGTAATAATGTATCATGTCAGACTGTTGGGATGGGAATTATTAGGATTAAAATGTATGATATCACAGTTAGAACATTAACTAGTGTTAGACATGTACTTGATTTGAAGAAAATTTTGATTTCTTTGGGAGTGTTGGATTTAGATGGTTATAAGTTTACAGGCCAGAATGGCGAGTTGAAAGTCTTTAAAGGTGCCCTAGTTGTTATGAAAGCAGAAAAGGTCAGAAATCTTTACAGACTCAAAAGAAGTACTCAGATCAGTGAAGCAACGATTGTGTCAGAAAAAGAAGAGGCAGGTACTCGCCTATGGCATCAGCGATTGGGTCACATGAGCGAGAAAGGTCTTCAGATACTGATGAAACGTAAATCTCTTCCTGATCTGAAATCTTTGAAGTTGGATTTATGTAAACATTGTGTGTATGGAAAACAGTGTAAACAAAGATTTAAAACTGGAAATCATAATAGTAAAGATATTTTAGACTATATTCATTATGACCTTTGGGGACCATCTCCTGTTGTATCATATGGAGGTGCTCTATATTTATTAACGTTTATTGATGATTTATCCCGTAAAGTTTGGGTATTTATGCTAAAAAGAAAGCTGATGTATTCATTGTCTTTAAACAATTTAAAGCAATGGTAGAGAAAAGAACAGGCAAATCAATTAAATGTTTAAGAACTGACAATGGTGATGAATTCACTTCAATACAATTTGAACAATACTGTAAGGATAAAGGAATTTTTAGACACAAAACTGCTATTTATACTCCTCAGCAAAATGGTGTTGTTGAATGTATGAATCAGACTCTTATGGAAAGAGCCAGAAGCATGATTAGCAATGCTAACTTACAAAAGGAGTTGTGGGCAGAAGTAGTTTCCACTGCTTGTTATTTAGTTAACAGATCACCTTCAGTAGTATTAATTATAAAATTCCTGAAGAGGTTTGGACAGGTCAGTCTTGTGATTATTCACATTTAAGGATATTTAGATGTGATGCTTATTCTCTTATTCCTAAAAATAAGCATTCAAAATTAGATCCAAAATCGAAATGTTATGTCTTTGTTGGGTATGAGTATGCAGTGAAAGGATATAGGTTGTGGGATCCTACATCGCAGAAGATAGTCATTAGTAGAGATGTAACATTTGATGAATCTTTTATTTTAAAATCAAATGTTGAAAGAATTGAACAGGAACAAGTATCGCCAAATCAACAAGTTCAGTTGGAGGCTAGATTTTTTGGTGACAGTTAAAAGGAAGAAGAAGCTTCTGGAGAAAAAGGTGTTGAAGATACAAAGGAAACTATTGAAGTTTCTGAACCAGTTCAACAATCAGTCACTCTAAGAAGGTCTACAAGGGAAAGAAAAACTCCCAAAAGGTATGAATATTCTGCTTCATCTTTTGCTTTGATTACTAAAGATGGGAAACTTTCTTGTTATCAGGAAGCAGAAGATGATACGGATAACGAAAAATGGAAAATGGCTATGGAAGAAGAAATGGATTCCTTAGCCAAGAACAATACCTGGGATCTTCTAGAACTTCCTGAAGGGAGAAGTGTTGTTGGATGCAAATGGGTCTTCAAACTGAAACGAAAAGTTGATGGAAGTATCAAAAGGTATAAGGCGAGACCGGTAGCAAAAGGGTATTCTCAGGTTGAAGGTATCGACTTTCATGAGATTTTTTCTCTAGTTGTAAAACTTGTTTCTATTAGTATTGTGTTGGCACTAACTGCATTACTTAACCTTGAGTTAGAACAGTTAGATGTTAAAACAACTTTTCTACATGGTGATTTAAATGAAGAGTTATATATGGAACAACTAGAAGGTTTTGTACAAGGTCGCATCAGAAGATTAGTTTGCAAGCTCAGGAAATCATTGTATGGTCTAAGGCAGTCTCCTAGACAATGGTACAAGAAGTTTGACTCCTTCATGGTGAGCCAAAACTTTATTAGAAGTGAGTATGATCATTGTGTATACTTCAAAAGTTTCAATGGCATATTCATTATCTTAGCTTTCTATGTTGACGATATGCTTATTGTAAGCAAAAGCATGGAAGAGATCAATAGGTTAAAGGCTCAGGTCTCTAGGACATTTGATATGAAGGATCTTGGAGCAGAAAAACATATCTTGGGCATGGAGATACATAGATATAGGAAAAATGGTAAGCTTTGGTTATCACAACAGAAGTATGTGGAGAAAGTACTTGAAAAGTTCTCTATGAACAATGTGAAACCTGTTGATGTTCCATTAGCTTCCCATTTTAAGCTTTCTTTGGTTTTGAGTCCTAGAATTGATGAAGAAAAGAAGTATATGTCTCATGTACCATATGAAAATGTTGTAGGCAACTTAATGTATGCGATGGTGTCTACAAGACCTGACATTTCACATGCAGTTGGAGTTGTCAGCAGGTTCATGGCAAATCCAGGTGAAGAACATTGGCGAGAAATGAAATGGGTGCTTCGATATCTAAGAGGCACAAGTGACCATTGCATCATCTTTAATGGTAGTGAAGGATCAGTCTACGGATATGTAGATGCTGATTATGTAGGTGATTTGGACAAAAGAAGATCTACTACAGGTTATGTCTTTACTCTTGCAGGTGGAGCAATTAGTTGGATGTCAAAGCTTGAAGAAATAGTTGTGTTGTCCACTACCAAAGTAGAATATATAGCTGCTTCAGATGCCAGTAAAGAAGCAATCTGGTTAAAGGGTCTACTTGATGAGATTGGAAGGACAGAGAAAGTGAATGTACTTTGTGACAGTCAAAGTGCTATTCACTTGGCTACAAATCTTGCTTATCACAGTAGAACCAAGCACATTGATGTAAGGTATCATTTTTTGAGACATGTGATCGATAGTGAAAAAGTAGCTCTTCAAAAGGCCCATACGCGAGAAAATTGTGCAGACATATTCACAAAGCCAGTTACAGTAGAGAAGCTGCGATGGTGTTTAGCTTCTCTTGGCTTGTAGAAATGATGATGAATGAGCATGGGCAAGGGATTAGGAAAATTGTTTTCAAGGTGGAGTTTGTTGGTAGTTGACAACTAATTAATGTAAATTTGGGTAAATTGTATTAGTTATTGACAAGTTGGTTTCATACCAAATCAACAGTTATGTAACAGAGGCTCATATATAAAACTGATGAATGCCCAAACTATTGTATGGAGAATCATTTTATTGATTGAATAGAGATTCCAATCCCTTGCCCCGTGGATGTTTCCTTGACACTCTGTCAGGGTTTTACCACGTAAATCCTAAGTTATTACTTGTGTGTGTATTCAGTTTTCCTGTCAGTTACATTCCTTTCTTGGTTAATTTATAACTGTAAATGCCTCTTCTTTCTTGATCAGTAACTCACCTAACAACAGAGACTTCCAAAGAAAACACACAAACAAAAAACGAATGCACTTACTCACACAAAATTTCCATCAATGTTCCATTTATGTTTGATGTCTGAGTAGTTTTGCTTCCAGGAAGAGCTGGGAAGTGTTCCACTACCTTTCAACCATGTCCTCAAGTTTCTAGATAAAAACTAAGAGGGCCTAAGAAGCATCTAGAAGCCTATCAGGCACGAGGTTGGTGTCGACTTTTTTTTATGGAGCTGGAGAGTTCTCCACATACTAGAGACCCAACACCCAACAATATAACCTATTGATAAGAATACTACTAGTTTTTGAACCGAGATGGATTGGAAACACATGAATAATATGGAGAGCCAATGAATTCAATATAGAAGCAGAATTAGGACCATTCCATGAGCCAAATTGCAATAATAAATCCAGAACCATCTCCCAAGTCTCAATTGAACAAAGAACTGACATCTGAGGAATGGCGTCAGACGGATGATTTAATTCCATTCTACTGAATAGGATTTTGGACTCTGCGGCTGGGACGATCCACTATAGATCCCACTGGGAGGAAAATATATAGGTAAGACACCTTGCATTTGAAGCTAATTAAATGACATGCCACTTGTTAATCCATTTAAATAATGGGGAGGGATCAGAAGGATCCGCGGACGGAAAGGGAAAGGATGCCAAATCCTGAGGCCCATCCCCTTTTGGAAACAAACCACATAACACACAATTTTGAAGGGAGATGGGCACGTTTCAGATCCAATTTTTTTACCCTTGGATGATCAAATCAATTAACAAATTATTGCTTCTTGGCGTACTCATTAGAGTATTGCAATGGGGAAGTAAAACACCCCCTCTATTCTGACTATGATTTAGGCCTTCAATCATCATTAGGGAATTGGGGAAGTGCTAAGTCTATTATCCATATTCAGATTGCCTTGCTACAAAGCAGAGCCTTTTTTTTTATAACCTAGAAGACCTAGCAGTACGCCTGACATGTAACTACAAGTAAGCCGCACGTAACTACTAGTAAGCCTCTGGGGGGCTTATGATCTGTCTAGCTCCCCGTAGGCCCGTGATTTCTCCTGGGGGATTGCACGAGATTTGAACCCAAGAATTTCAGTTCGACGAGACTTCATTTTCATGGCCATTGCCAATTGCGCTACCCCCAACAGACAAAGTGGAGCCTTTTTTATTTAAAATATGAAACTGAGAGGTGCAGATAAGAACCCTTTGGTTCATGGGAGGAGAATCTAAACATATCATTTTCTTGGCCTTGGTCATTTGAAAAATGACTAGCATTAAGTCTCCAAATACTAATAGACTTGAAATTTTATTTTCGATAGTCATTTCTAGGCCTTTCCAAAGTACAAAATATTCAACATGATTGTTAGTCGCTATGCCGAGACTCCAAGTAAATTAAAATACAATTTTTCCATTGAGACTAAATGAAACCCCTCACTCTTACTACCCAAAATTTAAAATATTTTAATATGATTCTTTTTTATAAATCTAATAAAAAATATACAAAATTACTCAGATAAAGTACAATTGAAAAATATATTAAACTCAAATTTTAATATTTTATCATAAAATCTAACTTAATTTACTTAACTCCTTAACATATAAATAAAATAAATAAAAAATAGTTTCATTTTAAAATGATTTAATTATGAAACTAAATGTAAAGATCCTATAAATGAAAAATTAATTGGCTTTTTATCCATATTTAATGTTTTTAGAGTTAATAAGAAACTCTAATGTTTTTTTAAGTAGGTCTAGTCATTAAAACGAAAGGATGTTATTGTGCTCATTTATGGAAGTGAAAATATTGAATTTTTAATGAATATATTATTATAAAGATTTTAAGTTATATATATATATATAACTTAATTTTAATTTACTATATCAAAAAATTCCAAGTAAATTTATCAATTATTTATTAAAAAACTTTTGATATATAAATTGATATTATGGGGAAATACGTATTCCGTACTTTACTTTTTACGAAACATCACGGAAGCCTACATTGTACATTCTTTTTCTAAAAGCATTCATTAGGAAGCATCAAGGAAGCACACATTGTAGATTCCCTTTCTATATCTTCTTGATAGCTAAAGACATTCATTAGTTGGTTGTAAGTTGATAAGAGGAGTCCCACCTAGAAAGTTTGTGGAAATCTTATATGGAACTGTACTCAAGTTGATAAGAGGAGTCCCACCTAGAAAGTTTGTGGAAATCCTATATTGGAGGGTACCCTTTCAAATGCCCTAGGTGAAGAAAGTGCTATTGTTTATATGGTGAATAAAAACACCATGAAAAATACAAGGGAAACATTGATGTTACATGGTACCTATCTCTATCCAAAACTTTGAAAATGTGCACGGTAACACCTTTTCCTCTTGTCACATCAAAATTTGTGATACAAATTCTTAGCTTACCTTAGATATTCATGTTGTCCCCCTTATGTAAGGTTAGGGGCTTTTTTCTTCCCTCTCTTAATTGTGCTCTAATTCTTCAACCCTTTATTCAACTCATAAGACCCTGCTATGCTATCATGAGGGTTTGGATTATTTCAAAATAGTGTATTGAAAAGTAAACTTTTTATAAAAGAATTGTGCTCTAATTCTTCAACCCTTTATTCAACTCATAAGACCCTGCTATGCTATCATGAGGGTTTGGATTATTTCAAAATAGTGTATTGAAAAGTAAACTTTTTATAAAAGATTTGATTTAATTTAATAGATAAAAGAATTAAAGATTAAAAATATGAAATTTTAATTAATTTTAAAGGTGGTTTTACTTTTTACAAAAGTTTTTGTTAGTTTTTTTAATCTTTTAAATAGATATGATGTTTTAAAGTAGATATGATGGTGCAGTAGTAAAAAAGATAACGTAGATGAAAAAACCATCTTGATGTTTTAAAGTAGATATGATGTTTTAAAGTAGATATGATGGTGCAGTAGTAAAAAAGATAACGTAGATGAAAAAACCATCTAGTTGGTAGGTGTGTTTAAAACTTACTAGTTTTTGTGAAAACATTGTTACGAGCTCTCTTCTTTTGCTAGTTTTTCCTAATTTGTACATGTAATATTTTAGGAAATGTTAGTATTATTATTTTTCACTAAAATTTAAAAGGTGGAAATGAGGGTAGATGGTATCAATGTGTTTTAGCATTATGGTGGTAAAATCTTAAACGAGTTTTTTAAATAATGGAAATGGAAATTAATAAGATAATTTTTTTTTCATATTTTATTTTTACATAAATGAATTATATAGATTAGATTAGTGTATTAAGTATAAAAAACAAGATGTATAGTTATAAGTATCTTTAAGCAAAATTTCATGGCTTTCTAATGAAAAAACTTAGCATAATCAACATATTAGTAACTTGTGATATTAGGTTCTCAAATGATGAACACAGGGAGGAAGAGTTGGATCAGTTGTCAAAGATATTTAATAAAAATGGTTATCACGACAAAGAACTTAATAACGTTGTTATAAAAAAATAAACAACCTTATACATGATGATAAGAAGAAGAGATCAAGAAAGGAAGAAAGATCTCCCTACCTTATTGTTATCACCTCAATGTCACTCACCTGTAACATTCAATTGATTGTATTAGAAGGTGTCACACGTTCATTTTAACTAATATAATGCATCATATCACATTAGTTCATGATTATTTGGCACCCTATTAAGTAAGGTCAAATCTTGCTCAGTATCATTCATATTTCATCTTGATGATGAACCACATTGGTTGGCTCAACTTAAAAATAAATGTGACGACTCTAGAAGAAATCTCATATGATAACTTAACATTTCAACAACTTGATTTTCATACTTTGGCGAGGACAACTTTTGTTCCAAGAAATATTTCACACTACAGTGGTTTTTTTAATTCCTCAAGCATCACCCTGTCAAGTAAGGATGCCATATATCAATTACATGAAGAATAATCAACATTACCTTCTCATAGTGGACTTTCCCATGTTTCTATCACATAATTATTTATTAGTGAAGGCCAATGAGAATCTCTTTTACATTAACACCATCCTAATCTCTTTGTTAGAGGTGTCACATTATAAGAAAAAGTCTCATTGAAGTCAAGCATGGTTAGTATTAGGTAACACACATAACATCTTTTAAAGCCAAAATAGCATGTTCAATCCCCTCATCCAATTAAAGGCATTTTATTTTAGCAAGGTGGTGATAGGAGTTGCAATTTTACCATATTTTTATACAAATTTCCTATACCTATGAGGCCAACTATGATTCAATTTCATTCATCATTTTGATGGGAACAAATGGCTTATGGTCTCACAATGACCTAAGCAACCATAATTATGTATTATCCTTTTAAAATTGAATAAGGAAAAGCAATATGGTTGGCTTGCTTTTCTCAATTCGAAATATTTGAAGGGTGTGTAATGGAGGAGTATTCTTTAAAGATTTTTTTTAGAAAGTGAATCAAAAATTTCTACTGTGTAATCTGGTGCCTTCATCCCTATTCAAATTATATGCAATTCAATTTCTTGGGTTTCTCTCACTTTTCTTTCTAATAATTCTCAACTTGGTGATTACCTTAGCATCGTCCACACATATGAGATGGCTCTTGTTATTAGAATGTTCAACTAATTATTTCCCTTGAACTATGTTATGAATCAAATCAACTTCATTGCTCCTTTAACCCTTTATGAAATCTTCTATTGATTTCCTTCATATGTATCTTTCCACAAGAGCATGGAATGTTATAAACTCCTTTATATAGCCTAGGATTGTTGGATTTTTTTGTCGAATCTATCATCTTCCTTATGATATTAAGAGGGGAGAAAAATTACACTTCCTAAGAATATTTGCTAATGTATATGTTGTTCCTTTGATGTAAGGTAGGAAGAACTTTATTCTCTCTCTTCTCTCTTTTTCTAATCATCTTGTATGGGGTCTTTGGTTTTTACAACAATTTCAATAAATTGTTTGTCGTTATGACCATTTCTTAGAATATCTTCAAAGATGGATAATCCAACTTTTTATCCAATTCTTCCTCATCTGATATCCTAATAACAGAAGTCACTAATGTATTGGTTATGCCAAAATATCTTATGGCACAAAAAAATTCTTTTGTCAAAGACTCAACTTAGTGCATAAATGAATTAAGGACTGAAAAGTTGAAGAGATAGACATTTATTTGAGCTTTGATGTGATTTCATTTTCACAAAAATTCATATGAACGATACCATTGAAGTGATAAACCATATCATGAATGATGGAGCCATCTATCTGATTAAGGTATGCTTAAAGTACACTTACTTTTGTTTTTAAGGGGTTATTGGTGAATAGATTGAAGGCATTGTGATGGGGTCTCCTCTTTTTTAAGTTGTCACCCACTTGTACAAGTTGTACTTCAAGGAATGCATAATAAATTACTTTCCAACAAAACCCAAAAGGTGGAAGTGATACTTAGATGGTACTAACATGCTCTAGCTTTAAGGGAAAAACCTAGATAAGTTTTTTAATCATATAATAACAAAAAATGAGAACATTGGGTTTATTATATAAATAGGAAAAAAATGAGAGAATACATTTTAAAATGCTCTTATATTAAAAATAGAGGATGAATATTAGTGCTTAAGGTATACAAAAACATAACTTATACTTACAACTATCTTCATGTAAAAACTCACCACTTTTTGATGCAAAAACTCAGGATAATCAACACCTAGTAAGTTGTGCTATTATGTTCTTGGTTGGGGAACATTTGGAAAACGAGTTGGATCATTTGTCAAAGATATTCAAGAGAAATTGTTATCATGATGACAATTTAATAAAGTTGCAATAAAAACCAAAAACCTTATACAAGATAATAAGAAGAAGAGATCAATGAAGATTTTTTTTTTTTTTTTTTGCTACCTTACTGCTATCACTTCAATTTTACTCACTTGAAACATTTAGGTGATTGTACTGAAATACTTCATTGGTTCACAAAAATTGACATATTGCATCACATCATATTACCTTATGGATATTTGGTGCCCTACTGAGCAAGGTCAAACCTTTAATTGCCTGCTTCTTTGATCACAAAATTGTTCCAATTCATTTATCTCACAAGTTGCATGGAAAATCCTTTTTGATTCGTGTGACCCTTGTAAATGAAAAACTCAACAACTTCTGTGACACATTAATGATAAAGGACCTTCTTGCACAATGCTAAGGGATTGTACAAAATTGGTTTGAGTTCTCATCTCATCAATGCTTGGTTCTTTGGCATCCCAAGAGGTCATATCAAGCACATATGATCCCATTCATGAATGAAAAGCATCCATATAAGAGCTAGTTCACCTTTAAGACTTCATTTTTTCCCATGGAATAGATCCATGAATTACATTTTAGAAAGAAAACATTGTAAATTACGCTAGTTCATCTTTAAGACTTCATTTTTTCCCATGGAATAGATCCATGAATTACATTTTAGAATGAAAACATTGTAAATTACGCTAGAAATATTTATTTTGGAAACCATATCTTTATTTCTTTAAGTTTTTCCATCCATTCCCCTCGTGCTCGCTTATGTTCTTCCATCAAAGAAATAAAGTTTCTCCATCCATTAGAGTTAGAAAAAGACTTCAAAGAGGACAAGAACCCATCCCACCTATAGCTTTGAATATCACCTACTACCATTCACTCTCATCAAAGTAATACTTTATGTTTTTTCTATCATATAACAATATGAATATTTTTCTTTCCATTATATAATAATATGAATATTGTTACTTCCCCGTTATTATTACTTTCTCTTGTATTTGTCCCATTTTTTGCATTTGTATATTATTGGACCGAAGAAATCGAGTCGTATGAAGGAGGGATGATACAACAATTGCGTTCAACATCACTATTAAAACAACATCACACTTATATCAAAGGACAACAAATAATTTATCAAAAATATAAGAAAAAGTAATATTATAATCATTTTATATTAAATTTTCATGTTTTTGAGAGCGACACATCTTTATGGATAGGTACAATGTTTCAATATTTAAAGTAAAATTAAGATTCCAAAGGGAAAATTTTCCCATAAATGAAGACTTCTCCACTAAATAACAATAAATTTGATTTTTATTTATTATATTAAAGATATAATAGAAAAAAGGGAATGTATCTCTTGTTTGGAAGGCTTCCATAGATGCTTTCAAGATCATTGAGCAAGGTTTGTCTTGGCAAGTTGGGAATGGGAGAACCTTCGGATAGGGAAAGATCCCTGGGTAGGTTGTAATGAAAATTTTGCACTATCCTCGGACCTTATTATGCAACTCGACTCTAAAGGTGTTTATTTCCTCAACCAGATCAAGAAACAAGGTAATTCCACTATTTGGGGGCAAGCGTGGCTATCAGGGGAGTAATTGGATCTGATGCCTCAATGGTGGGATGAATGAAAGGTTTTTATTCAAGAGCTCACTAGGTCAAATGTAAGACTGAGAGATAGACCAGATCAGCTAGTGTGGGCTCATGCCGAATCTGAATCCTATTCTCCAAAATTTGGATATAAATTCCTTATGTCAAAGAAAGGATGGGGGAACCCGGAATGGTGGGCCAAACACTTGTGGAAGCTAAAAAGCCCTGCAAAAGCTAGACTTTTCTTTTGGTGCATCCTCAAGCGGAAGGTTCCAACATGGGACATTCTACAAGCCAGATACAAGTCAAGACCAGGGAGATGCTCGCTATGCAAAAATGATTTCGAAACACTAAGGCATCTATTTATAGATTGCCCGGTTGTTAAACAGGTATGGCTGGAGGTTGGGAAGCTTATCCAAAAGAATGTAGTCTGGGAAGGGGAATTTTTCCCAGATGTTTGGCAAAAATGGTGGCAACTGTATTCGGAAGGGAACTTGCGAAATTTACCCCTCATCATAGCATGGGGCATCTGGATAGCTAGGAACAGGAGCATATTTTTTGATATGCACACCCCTCATGAGGCTATTGCAATTCAATGTACTTTAATATACACCAATATCCCTGACCCTGATATAGGGAACGTGACCAGACAAGCTTTAGAGGAACAAATCAAGGAAGGCATATCGTGGGCATATTTCGATGGGGCCTCCCAAAACAACAGAGCAAGAGCTGGGCTGGAAATACACATAAATCAAAACAGATGCCTAAAAGCCTCAGTGGGCCTAGGAACTGGTACAAATAATTTTGCGGAGTTGTCTGCCCTTAAACTGCTTCTATGTTGGCTTATTCACAGGAACATCTTCACAGTTCAGATCTTCGGGGACTCACTAAATGTTATAAAATGGTTCAATGGACAAAGCAGATGTCAAAACTATATCTTATTACCTTTATTAGAAGAGGCTAAACAATTAAAGTACTCCTTTAATGTTTTTTCACTTTGCCACATCTACAGGGATTGCAATGATGTAGCAGATATGCTTTCTAAAGAGGGTTTGCAACAAGATATGGGCAGCTGGAGAATAGTGGACGAGGACTAGGGAGAGATCCGTGTGTCGGATCAGCCGCCATATACATAGCCAGTTCTTACTATGGACTCTTCAGGCCTACAACACTGTCTGAATTTTTGTTTTCAACTGACTCTATGATTGTTATCTCACTCATCATTGTTTTTTATGATCTTTTTAACATTTTCAGACTTCTGATGGTTTTGATTTCCTTCCAGTTTGGGTTGTTTTCCCTCTATGAGGAGACCCTGGAAGTGGAAGCAACGTTTTTCCCTTTTCATGTAGACTTTCAGACACTGTTTTAAACTGATATACACTGTTTTTTGAGCTAGGGACAGGGGCTGTTTTCCTCGATATGAGGAGGTCCATGCTTTAGATCAGTGTTTTATCTTTTCCTTCATGTTTTTTGGACAGGACTGATAGACACATCCTGTGGAGCTCTATGATTTTTAAATCATACAACAAATTGAATGCTTAGGCATATACTATGTAACTTTTTATTTTGGTTATAAAAAGTTCAATTTTTTCTTTGGCAAAAAAAAATTAAAGATATAATATAATTTTTTTATAAAATTATTTTTTAATTATCAATACATAAATAAAATAATTTATATTTAAGTAGAATTTTATCTTATTCCAATATTTATTAGTTTAAATTCATTTTAATTCTAGATTTATTAAGGGATAAAATATCTCAAATTTTACACTAAAAAAAGAGGTTTGCACCTTGAGAGATTTGACCTTTCTCGATGCTCGATAAATTCGGAGTTAAGATGGATCTTCCATCTCAAGTCTAGGTCTATCGAGCTTCGAGAGGGATCAAATCTCTTAGGTGCTGAACTAAAAAAAGAAAATTACACCTTGAAAGATTTGATCTTTTGGGACTTAATAGATTTGAAGTTAAGATAAATCTAAGTTGGTTATATACACAGGGGTTTATTTTGAAATATGATTTATAATATAATATTGTAAACCATATTTTTGTAAATGAGAATTGTATTTGAAAAAATGTTAATATTAAAATAAAAAATATATAAAAATATTATAATAATTATATATAATTTTATTATATTTAGTAGACACTATTTTTAATTACACATATGGGTATTCTCATATATATATATATATATATATAGAAAGAAAGTTGTATCTGAAAAAATATAATATTATAATATTATAATAAAATATATAAATATATAATAATAAATTCTAATTTAATTATACTTAGGTAGGCAGTATTTTTTATTGATGTTGATGATGATGATTAATATCCATTAAGGCCAATATGGTCTATCGAACCTTAACAAATTAAGATATTAATTAAGATTCTTTAATATTTTATTTCTATGATCAAAAAGAAGGGAGAGAAGTGTTCCTTGGTCGCAATAGTTTTGTTGACTTAACAAGTCAAGAAGGGGTGAAGTGTGACAAAGATTTTGAAAATTATAATGTATGTGAGTTAGAGCTAGACAATCCAAGAGAAAGTATTTTCATCTTCAGCCCTCTTAGTATTGCAAAGGTGACAAACTCTTTCATCCCACGGTGTTTTGGGAATTGACCAACACCTGATTTCACTTTGAAACTCATGAGAATTAGTTCTTATCTTGGCAAAGTTCATTTTCTTCTTAGCACTAGTCAAGTCAGAAAGATAATTTTGGTTATCAAGATTGGGGTTGATCGCCTCCTTATAATAATACCTTAGCTTCCTTTTTCCCTCTAACTCCTTATCATCCCACAACTTATCCTTAAATTTGGAAGTAATAATATTTTTAATATTGTCCTTATTCTCCATATGATCTCTTCCTTTACCCCCCAATGGTCTAGCCAAGACTGTACATCCTTACGCCAACGTCACTTGAGCCAATGGAGGGGGTTTTGGCTAGAGTTAGAAGCAATTTTGGGGAATTGCTCCCATGTTGTATAACTTCTTCTTATACATGAGATACCTAATCATATCCATGCTTTCAATGGGGTGGGGGGGGACTAGCTTCAATCAAGAGGACATGATAGGGAGTATTTCATTTAATCTTGAGGTTGTTGGTTATATAGATAGATGTTTATTTTGGAATATGATTTATAACATAATATAATATTATTATATTATAGTATAAATCAAGAGTTATATTATCATTTACAAAAATATAAATGATAGTTATATTTTTGATTGCAGATTACTGTGGTGTGATTTCTGAATGGGGTTCGGATTTTCCACAGTGTTCATGTTTTGAGGTCGACGTTTCGAGTCTGCACCTAGACTCATCATCAGGACAAATTTGTTATATTGTAATATTTTTATTTCCATAAAAATATAAATGAGAGTTATATACATATATATTCTCCAAGGAAAACAAACATTTTTTTGTAATTTCATTAATAATTAATAAAATTACATGTGCAGATTTTGAAGCATTCTAGGAAGCCATACAAGCATGCTACTTTTATTGAAAAGAAAACAGAACCCCTAGCATTGGCCATAAGCCATCATTTGAAACCATGAAGAGCACATATAAGAAAGCTTAGCAAACTAAGAATGATAATAATTAGTAAATTTTTTCCCTTTTCTTTTCGCCTTTGGACCATCTACGTATCTCCTATAGATGAAATGATAGGAATCATTTCTAGCTTAGCCCCCCCTCACCCCTACCTTCCAGGGGGATTGGGAGGGGTTGTTTATTCAAATAAGAAGTTTATGGTGAATGGACTCTCTTTGAGCCCACCAATATATCTTACTTGCAGTTCACCAATTCAGTAAGCACCAATTTAGGGATCAAGATTTGTTCTTTAATCTTTTGCATGGGGTCTTCTGCATCCTTGGGATTTGGAAAACTCATATCCTCTTGCTAGGGAGGCTCATCCTAGGTTTCCACATTTTTTTCTATTAGAGAGGTAGGATTGAAGGAATGGAAACCCTTGCCCTTATGATCCTGTGCCTTTTCATTTTTTTGGAGGCTGCTTGATCTGTGGATAAAAATCCTATAAATGACTTGTTTGGAAACAAATACGACATCTAAAGATGTGTTTTCATAATCCAAGGTTTGAATCCATTCGTGGGATCCATGCTTCAATGAAATATGATCGAGGATACCTTTGCTTAGGTCTATCTCTACACAGATACAAACAAAAGTAAATAAACCATTCACCATTCTATTCGTATCCATTTTTTTGAAGGTGCCCAGGGTATTTCCAATGTTAATTGGAATCTTTGGTGCCAAAAAGGTAGAGGAATATTTAGCGGCATGACCCATACAAGCATTTTTGGTTACTACCATTGTTGAAGCATCAAAATGTGGAAACCAAGGGGAGATGAAGAGTCTAGCACTACCTTGAAACCACAAACCCTCCCTAAGTACTTTTTCAACATCCTCATGACACACAAATTGTACCACAAACAACCCTTTGGAGCAAAGATATATGACACTGTTTTAAGGTCCAAGTTGAAAAGACCCATTGGTTTATGTCTTCAGATTTGGGCCAAAAACCATTAAGTCTATAGATAGTAGTCAAGGATTGGAGATCAGAGAAGATAAAATTTACCTCTTCATTATTGATATCCAATGTCAGCATTTGATCTTTCTTCTCAATAATATAGGGTCTTGAAAAGGATGAAGACTGTTCTATTGCATTATATTTTCCTCAAGCCACATCCTTGTAGGAGACAGACAAAGATGGCTTTCCAGCTCCCATATCACCCGCATGTAGTATTGAAAGCATAACTGTATTTGAGTTTCTAAAGATCCCATAATATGACAAATGTCATAGATCTTACAATTGTTTACCTCCATAGATCAAAATTTGAACAATTGATGGTGGTTCTCCAAGTTTTGATTTAAAGATGCCACTGTATTAGAAACTCCCAACTAGATTGGGATCAACTTTCCTTGTAGTGATTTGGAGAAAACCTGAAAACTTGCCACAGGGGAAAGACCTTCCAACATTTTTTTTGATCTCAAAGGAGGAGTGTTATGGTGTCTTTCATCCTAATCTGTAGCAACAACACATTCCCCATAAACCCTAATCACCACCAATATTTTTGACATCTTGCCAAAAGATGTCAATGAAACCCTCCACTGTGGGGGTACCAAAAATACCAAGCATGGCCTAGAGGCCATGGGTGAGATCACATTCACTAAACCTCTTTTGAAATTCGGGTCTCTACGAAGTTTCCGCAAAGGTCTCCATGAGGTTTTGATCCAGGTTTTCATCCAAAGATGTGACATCGAACTATAAATATTATGTGGGCTTGCTGTAAGCACCTACCAAAGCCCCGTCCAGCCATTTGGGTACCTTGGCACCTTGTAGCCGCAAGGGATTCCTTGTCGATGCCTTAGCTGTTGCCTTGAATTTTTTCTTTAGATCGTTGAAACTTAATTTTTTCTTAGCTTTCAATTGTTGGCCACTTGCAAAGGAGGGGGATGCAGAGGCGAGGGAGGAAGCAACAATAAAAAATTTATACACCATTTCAATGGTCATGAAGTAAAAAAAAAAAAAAAAAAAAAAAAAAAACAAAAAAAAAAAAAAAAAAAAAAACAAACGAACAAACAAACAAACAAACAAACTTCATATCCATCATATATTTAGTAATTAATTATGGAATATAATATAATATCTTATATTATATTATATTATATTTTGATTTATGAAAATATAAATAATAGTTATCTGGAATATATGTTATTTAATATGGACACATACATATTTTATTTAGGTGTAGTCTAACTTATAGACGAAATGACCTTTTTGACCATTTTCTAGCTAATTTTAACCAAATCCGACAGAAATTTTTAGAAACTTGAGTTCAAGTTGTTTAATCTATAAAATTCTAGTGCCCTAGGGTTTTTTTAAGGTGCTGAATCCATTTATGCATTCAAAAATGTATTTTAAATAACAAAAAATCACATTCTTTCTTGAAATTGTATTGTCGCATTCTAGTGAAAAAGGTTATTTCGTCTATAAGTTAGACTACGCCTTTTTGCAATAAAATATTTTTATGTTATTAATATATTTTTGTCTTAAATATTACATGTCAATTAAACATAGAATGAATTAGACAATCATGTAGTATCAATACTATTATTTTTACATGTCATTTGTGAACTCCATATTAAGTAGTGAAGGAACTACATATTCCTTTGAAAAATAAATTGACTTTTTTTATTTTTTACTTTCAATTACTTTATCTCTCTATATAAAGTTGATTTAAAATTAAGTTCAAATTGATGATTTTATTTATAGTTGACATTGTTTTTTTTTTGTTATTACTATTTTTTAATTTGTTTTTTTTTTTGGTTTTTTTTAACGAAACAATTACTTTTCTATTATAATGACTGGATTACATGGTCATAATCATTTACATATGATTTTACAACACTTGCTTCCGTGTTCTTTGATGCTTCCATATTCCAATAGATCCAGAGCAGTGCCTTTTTTCATCTATGAGCCCTTTGAACTAGAATTATACACTGAAACCTTCCATATATCCTATAAAACTTACCTAAAAAAATGAACTTGCAATACATATATTAAAGGAAAATCAAACAGGCTTTGAGGGCCCGACTTCACCATTTTAAGTCCAGAAGACCGCTTTTCCTTTGCACGCCCTTGCATATGATGCAACATCTCCAAAAATCTCATGGTGTTCCTTGTTATTGATTTTTGACTTGCCAAACAGTAATTCTTGGACATCCGTGAACATACCGCAACTAGAGAGCTATGCATTGCTAGACATCAAGTCTGTCTCCAAAAATTTTATTTTCCTTTCCAACTTAGTCTCAAGGCTTTCGAATTTCACCTCTATCAGAGCATCCTTCACTTCTCTGTTGCTCTCAAACAAGTCTATCCTACGAGACAACATGTAAATTTTACCTGTCATCAATTTGAATAAGAACTCCATCGATTTCTTCCACCGCACCAGATCGAGCTCCAGGGCTAGCCCCTTCCGAAACCATCGCCAAACGATCCAAAAACACACATATGCATGAAGAACACCAGGAGAAATGGAAAAGAGATGAACACAGTTCCAATGGAGCCAACATAAATAAAGCCTGCCCATCTGCTCTCCTAAAGTTGTGATCCTCTACCACCATTAAAACCAAATCTGCTCTCATACTTAAATCTATTATAGTCTTGTTCTTTTCAAGGAGCAATACTGACATTCCTTCCCAAGAATTTATGAAAGTCAGTGGGAGAAAATGTGATAATCCTTGCTCCATTAATACACCTAGGTGGGATCCCACGATGCCCATGATTTGTGCCATCCAACTATCCACCACCCTGACCTTATTGAGCTTGGGAGAGAGTGTTGTTTACATGAAGATACAATGTACCAAAATGAATTCAATTAGACCTCGAAGTGGTCTCTTAATGGAAAAAATAATCGATCGTTGATGTATGTGAGGGTTAGTTGTCTGAGATCGATACTTTAGATGACCACCATCCCTAATGGATCTTTGTTCTAGGATTAATTGCATTATATTATGGCACATGGATATAGTCCTTGTCATATTTGTCAAATTCAATGTTTCCATTTTCCAGCTCCGCTCCATGATTAACCAATCCATTCGCCTCTCTATTTAGCTGCCTCAAGACATGAAAGAGGGAAATTTCTTCAATTTTTTTCAACTAGAGTGTAATTCTTCTCACCATAGGAGGTAGTGTAGAATCATTGGTCAAAAGGGACTTGGTGATCATTCTAATGACAAACATAGAATCCCCTAGAATTTTGACCTTTCTAATGCCCTTATTCCTGGATATATTTGTAGATTTCCACAATGCTAGGAATTCAAAAATGTTGTTTGTAGTTGAGCCTAAACCCCACACGTATTTAATTTCTTCGTATTCATTAGGGCAATATATCACCCCTCCTGCTCCTGTTGTTGCTATATTCCCTTTTGAAGGGCCATCAAAATATAACATGGTAGAGGATTGACTGCTTTTCCAAGCCTAAAATTATTCCTTTTCTAGTCTTAAACATTGAACCTTATGTGCATTAGGCTGACCTTTGAAGCTACCATCATTATTTGGATTTGTTTTTATGTTTATCCAACTCCTCTCTAGCACTAATAATACTTCAATCTCAGCAGTCTTGAGACCTCTCTCCGAAAGCGACCCCAAGGGCAATAACAAACTATTTTTTAATTTGTTAATGTAATTATTATTTTGTTATTTTTAAATGTAACATTACATGAAAACATCATCTTTATGATATTGGGTTGTAGAGTTCCTCTCGATGTAATAATTTGCTAATGTAAGCATTATTTTATTATTTTTAAATGTAATGTTACATGACAACATATCTTAGCGTAATAACATTACATGACAACATCTTCCTCATACTCTAAAACATCTCGACCCAATAATAAAATATATTATTTTTGAAAAATTAATATTATAATATTTTTATATTAAATTTTCATGTTTTTAAGAGTTACACATTAACAAAATCCTTTCACTAATGAGTTTTGGAAATTTCTGCGATTGGCTGGAGCTCTGAGACCCTAGCCTTTGCAACGTGAAGCTTGACAGGGTGTGCAGGACTGCTACTTCGGGGGGTGGGAGGGGGGAGGGGGGCTTTTCCGCCTTCCTAAGGTGATACTACGACCTTCAAATCCATGGTGGGATCGCTTAGAGGGAAACCCCGATCCAAAGATCAAAACTCTCGATTTGTCAAAAAATCCAAAGAAATTCCATCAGTGGTGCTATCATATGGATTTCGAAGAACAATGTTGACTTACAAAGAGCGAGCCCTCATAGACGAGTTTATGGGAATGTGGTCGTCTCTGAAGCCAATAGATTTGTGGCTGGAGAAGACATGGAGACCAAAAATGAAAGGGAAAACAACCTTCTTTTCCTAGGAGAATGGCTACTTTGTTTTTCTCTTCGAGCTCAGGGAGGATAGATATGTCATCTTTCGAAACAAGCCATATTTTCTGGGATCCAGAGGAATGTATCCTAACCCCTGGTCATCAGACTTAGATCCAAATGAAGATGTACTTAAATCATTTCTCGTACAGGTTAAATTACCCAAATTACCTTTGGCTTGTTGGAGAGATGATTGCTTGAGAGTGATCAGAAATGGAATTGGCAGGTACATAGATCGAGCTGAACCCAAAGGCCAACAATTCACCTATGCTAGGATTTGTGTTGAGGTATATCTGGAGAAATGTCTTCCTCTAGAGATCACCCTAACACAAGAAGGATGGAAATACTGTCAAATACTTGATTATGAGCAGATCCCTTACAAGTGTCGGGTATGCCATGAATACTGGCACTCTGCTAGGTACTGCAAAAAGGCAACAAATGGAAAAGAAGAAAATAAGGCCTCTTAGCAAGGAGAAACCTGGCAAACATAAAAGCATAAAGGAGGATCCATTAGGGGTAAGGGAAATGCCAATTTCACCTCTCCTAGCCCAAACCCCAACGTTGCATCAACATCGAAAAACCAGTTTGAGGCCCTTAAAAAAAACGATGATGCAATTGCAAATCAAGAGCAAAAGGATGAGGAGGATCCAAAGCTTTTGCATTAGGCCAAAGAGTCCTTGACCAAAATAATGGTGTCACCCAAAGGAATGATTGATGGTGTCAACTATCAACTCCATTCTGTTTGGTTGAGCATCTTGTTCCTGTCTTTCCAACCTCATCAAGACGAACACTTTCAAGTTTCTTTGTCAGTCATTTTGGAGGACCTTTATGAGATGGTCCGAGCAACTTGGTTGAATGAGATGGGGTTCAATCAAGATTTAGTCTCCCAATTATGTAAATCACATTAGTCAAAGTGTCATAACTGGCTGAAGCTTCATGTGGGGAGAGAGTGCTTCAGAAGAAGATTCCATAGATTGATCCAGTATAGGAATCCCCCCTTCAATATGTGAAATCTCATTATCAAACTCTTGAAAATAATTTGCATATCTGAATCTATCAAAGCGATCAAGCTATTTCACAACAACATTGTCAGTCTTGGATGATTCAAGAAAGATCACATCTCTAGATATTATAAACTTCTTATTCACTTCATCATAGCGACAATATGCTTTGGAGGTATTTGAGTACATTTGTGACCCCTTACACCGAGTTTGTCTTTTTGTTCCTTAGGTATCAAGGCATAACAGGTGGAACCAAAAAACTTGAGATGCCTCACTGAAGAAATGTGGCCATACCACATTTCATAGGGAGATTTTTTTTTTTTTTTTTTTTTTAGCATGAGATGGACACCTATTCTTTATATACACAACACATAGACCTGCATCAGCCTAAAACATCAGCTTAACATTCTTAAAAACATCATTGAACGTACCATATTTAATATTGTCATATTCATTCTTTCATCTACTTTGTTCCATTGGGGGTTATAAGGCCCGGTTGTTTGATGTTTGATCCCATACTGGCGAATATAGTTTTCAAATTCATTTGAAGTATATTCTTTTCCATTATCAGTATGAATAGATCCAATATGAGATTGTGCATCATTTTCAATCCATGCATGAAAATTCTTAAATGTTTAAAATGCTTCAGATTTGTTCTTCAATAAATAAACTCAACACATTTTGGTGTAGTCAGCAATAAATGTCATCATGTATTTATTACCATTTGCAGAAGGAACAAGCATTGAGCCAAATACATCAAAATGAATGATTTAAAGTTTTATATGTGCTTTGGAATGAGAATCATGAAAAGACTATTTGTTATGCTTTCCTAAGACACAAGAATCACATTGCTTAAGTTTCCTAGGAATTGTAGTCAAATTAGTAACACCATTTTTCTTCAACAAATGAAGGCTATCATAGTGCAAGTGTCCAAATATAGCACGCCATAGAAGAATTGATGGAAATGTACCTCCATCATAGTGAGAACTTTATAAAAATTTCTATGTGCGAGCAAAGGTTCCTTGCAACTTCAAAAGTCTTTCTTCTTTTAGCCCAGTCATGACAAGTGAGTGATCTGATACTTTTTTGACCTCAACCTTGTCGTCGAATATATGAATGAAATGTCCTCACTGGCGGATGTGGACCAAAGACAACAAGTTTCTCCTTACCTCCAATAGGTATAGAACATCATGTAGAAGAGAGTCTGGAAGTGCATGCAGTTTGAACCTAATGGTGCCAAGCCATGATGGCTTGAGTTTTGACTTCTCTGCAAAGTATACTGCTCCATCAAAGTTATCAGTGAATTCTTCAAGGAAATATTTCCTGAAATTCATGTGGCAAGTTGCTCATGAATCAAGCAACCAAGCATATTTCCATGAAGCATTGAATAAGTCTTCAATTACTCCAATGTTGCAATGTGCCACAACATACTGAGCAGACTTAGGTGCTTTACCTTTCCTTCATTTCTTTCCTGCTCGATCCTATCCCAAGGAAGCTTACATGTGGAAGAATCATGTCCATCTCTATTGCATCATATGCAATGAAGATCAAACCTTTCTCCTTGGAAATGTTTGCCCCCACTTCCTCTAAAATTCTTCCTTCCTTTTCCTCTTCGAACACCTCTTCCTCTAGAAGAATCTTGTGCATGATTATTCTATTTTTGTGCAAGACACACAAATTATTCATAAGACTGAGGAGTTGTCTTCTTCCCAAAGTACTTCTCTCTTTCAACAAACTTCTTCTCAAGGGAGTCAAAAGTAATCTCCTTAAGGTTGCCACTTGCTTGCAATGACTCAAGATAATGTGAATAAGTGGGATATAGTGCCTTGACATAAACTATGAGAGGAATATCTATTTCAATACCAGTGGCTTTTATGTCATGCATAATGGATCTTACTTTTGATGCTAAGGCAAGAGGGTCATCATTTTTCAACTCAATATTGAACAACTCTATCATCAATTGAACAAATTCAAGTTCAAAGTGTGAGCCATACAATTCCTTCAGCTTCTTTAAGGCTTCAAAGGCATTTGAAAAAGGAGAAATATGTCAACTCACCTCTTCATTTACTGATGCTGCAAACAAAGCATAGGCCTTTCTGTTCTTGTTTTCCCAAACGACAAACTCCTTGTCTGAAGTGGAATTTCGAGGTGCATTGTCTCCTTTTCCTTCACAAATTCCTTTCTACAACACATTAAAATCAAGGTTTGCTTTATCTTCCTAGACCACTCATGATAGTTCTCTTTTCTGGAGAGAACTACTCCCACAATGGAGATGATTGAATGCATCATAAAAAAAATCTACTTTTGATTTCCAAAATAATTACAATCTTATTTTATGCCTTTTTTTTTTCTAGTGGAAAAAGTTGTAATTTTATTCATAGGACAAAATTACATTTTGTAGATGCTAAAGAGCATATGCATATGAGCTGTTCCTGTTTACACAGAAATCCGAAAAAAGAAAAAAGAAAAAAGAAAAAAGAAAAAAGCTATTCTTTTCTCCGCTTCTTTTTCTCCACCTTTCGCCATCCTCCAGTGTTGGGGGTAGCAGTTACGATGGATAGTTGATTTTCGATTACAAGTATGGTAGAGTCCTTGTCTGACTTAGATCCTTCTGATCCATGAGTTCTCTTGTTGCCAGATATTTCCTTTTCTGTTGGCTGGGAAGCTTGTTGCTGCATGGGGGCTTCCTCTTTCTTTAGTGTGTTGTTCTGGACTTTTTGTTCATCCATTTCTACTTTATATTCTGTAGTCTTTGTTGTGTCTTCTTCTTCATCTAATGGATTTGTGCGTTGCCATCCTTTAGGCTTCCTCTGTTGCTTCTTGTTCCATTTGGGGATGTTTCTTGCCTGTGGACAAGCACTGAGGAGGTGGCTTGTTTGTAGACATCCGCGGCATCGGAACGCTGTATTTTCATAATCCAAGGGTTGTATCCACTGTGTATTATTGAAATTCAGTGTTATACTTTCTGGTAGTCCCTGACTGAGATCTACTTCAACACAAATTCTGGCAAAAGTAAATATTCCCCTTGTGAGTCTGTTTCCATCAGTCTTTAAAAATTTTCCCAGAGTGTTCTCTATGGCAATTAAAACCTTGTGGTGCCAGAAGTGTAATGGAAGGTTGTGCAACCTAACCCAGATTGGCATCTTTGATATCATCATTGTGTTGGCATCGAAATCTGGAAACCAAGGGGTCATGAAAAGCCCTGCGCTACCCCAGAACCATGGCCCCTTGTTAAGAATATAGTCATTTTCTTGTTCCATATTAAATCTGACTATAAAATACCCCTTGGGGCATAAGCATATTTCGCAGTTTGATGTTCATGTGGTATGAATCTAGTGGTGTAGAACATCAGTTTTGGGCTAGAATCCATTGAATCTACAGATAACTGAGTGGGAATAAAGATCTGAGTACAAAGCATTTACCTCAGGCAATTCAATGGTGAGAGCAGGATTCTTAGTTTTTTGTTCTACAATGTAGGGCCTGGGAAGTTCAGGCGTTGTTGCTGGTTTGGTCTGCTCTTTCCCTTTACCTTTAACTGCATCCTTGAAAGAGCCTGTGTTCTTTGAGCTGGTTCCTGAAGATCCACCCCGCAGACGGAGATTGATGATGATGGTTGAGTCTGTAGTTATGTTGTAATCCTGTAGGGTGTAATTATCCTGTACAATGTGTCCCATGTGGATCAGGTTTTGCCCATGTACTGGTATACCAAGGAGGTTATGTATTTTATATCTTAGATCCTGGATCCTGCAGCCCTTCCAAAGCCTCAAGCAATAATGCCTTCCTTTTGGTGTTTTGATGAAGAACTGTGTGAGATCCGTCTCTGGAGCGTATGAATCCATCTGAGAATGACCTCGATCTGTTGCCCAGGTCATCCTGTTCCAAACCTCTAGATCACCGCCGATCTGCTTGCCTGTCTGGCCTTCTTCTGCGTTTTGGGGCTGTGATTCAAGGTAGAGAGATGTCTTGACAGTTGTATGCCCCCAGATCTAGATCTTGTGTGGACTTCTCGGTCTTCTAAGTGCCTGATCTATTAGATCTTTAACAGATATGAGAATATTGCTGCCTTCCATGGTGGGAATGTTCGACCCAGATCCATTCAATGACCATACAAGTGCTGCATTGCCAAACTTGGGAGTGTGAATAAGGTGTATGGAAAGCAAGCTATCCCTTACCTCAGAGTCTGTGACATATAGGCTGCTAGATCCAGCATTATAAGCATCGAAGTTCCCTTGACTGTGGGGCTGAACAGACGTAGAACAGATATCTGCATAAACCCTCGCCATCTCCTTCGTGTACGCTCCATCTCTGCTTCCCACACACCCTTTGTTTGTCAAGCCACTCAGGTTGCCGTCTCCGCATTCCATCACCGCCCCCAGGTACACTGATTGACACTGTGTACCAAGGCAGAAGGGAGACTCTGTGTGAGCAGGCCACCAGATCTGGGCTTGGTGTGGGCCCTTCTGCCTGTTAAAAGCCAGATCTATTAGATCAATGACAATTTTGAGGTTAATATGCCCTGCCTTGGTGAAAGGGATCAACTCAGATCCATGCAAAAGCCTTGCTGGAGCAGCAATATCATACCTTGATTTGAAGTGTAGGTGCGAGAAGAAACGGGTTTCCCAGACCTCAGATTCAGTGGCATATTGGCCAGCTAAACTAGCGTTGTCTTCATCGACGACCCCTTTCCTCCTCTCACATCACTTATTACTCAGAGAACTCGGTGCAGCTGCGGAACGCTGGAGATATCGTGCATTGACTTTCCTTGTGGTGGGCATGGGCACTTTGTCGCAATTTGTTCTGCTTCTGAATATTTCCTCCCGTCCACTGTAGGCGAACTACAGTGCAAATGAGGGCACACAGGGTTCCATGGCTCTATCCAAAAAAAATTCCAAGAAGATATGAGGTTCACTCTATGTTCATTTTTATGCCTTCTTAATGAGGAAATAAATTGATTTAACATACAAAAGGCCCAGCCTTAAATATAAGCACACATTTTATGCATATAAAATATCACCACTCCTATGATGTCACCACTCACCATTCATAAGACATATGATATATACTCCAACTCCATATATACTCATATCACTCCATAAAATATATACCATGAACTTCATAAAGTTTTAAACTCACACATTAATACCAAACCTTTAAGTACCATTCAACGCACTTTGCATACCACTTATACCATATATATTTTATGTCATGTCAATTTATAGATACCTTAGTTTTCATACATGTCACTTTATTAATACCATATTACTTTATATGAGCCAAGCATATGTGATATTTAAAACTTCAATGCACCAAATAAAAATGAATTCAAGGCATACGCACTTATTACTCCAACGAACCATGCTAATCACATACCATTCACTGTAGCAATTAACACAAAGTTCGGAGCATAAGGGCTATCGGTGGTTGCATATATCGCGAATTCCAGAGTCATTCAGGCAACTAATACACGGTGTCATGGTCTTCATACTATATACTATTCGAACCAATTTCATTCATCAACGCAAAAGTGGACTGTAAGCGACGATTCCATCAAATGATACGCGATGGAAGTTTATGGGAGAGGGCGTTGAAGGATTGGAACTTTAACACAAATATTCCACAAACAAAAATCATACTGCTCAAGAGACTCGAACCTTCGGCCTACCATTCTCCGCCTTTGAAGGATTGGAACTTCAACACAAATAACATACCGTATAAAACTTCACATGCTCAATTGAATGACCATCAGCGTTTGAACAAAACCATCCTACACGGATTTCAAGCCATAAGCACTGACATTTAAGCATTGTATTCAAACTCAGCCCTTTAAAATGTTCAATGTACAGACAACAACGCTCCTTTACAGGCTAGTCTTACCGTACGCTTGCAACGCACAACAAATCCAATGATCCGACGCTCATTAAGGATGTTCAACGTGGCTCCTAGGCTCCAAATTCTGGCACAGGGGACATAATATGGCAGAAAAATGATGAAGTTACCCAAAAAAACTAATTTGGCCGCTGGCTTTGATACCATGTGATCGGGGATCAATTTTTAGTTTAAAAATGAAAGTGGCTATAAAGTTTTGAAATTGGTGTCAACTCAAATTGCCCATTATTTTGAATCCAACGACATTTGTTTCACCTCAATCCAACACAGTGTGCTCCAGATATCATGTTATGATCATTTTCAATTGACTGGGTTGACGTACTACTGAGTTAGCAGGGTGACTGTGCAGAGTATGGGACAATGATATGCTGCCAAGTGTCCTCACGTGATTGGTTGAATTTTGGGTGCATTTGGTTGGTTGTGGTTGATTTTGTTTGGACCAATGATGAATCGTCACGTGGCCTAGTGATGCGCTACCACGTGGCATCCCAGGGTCAACTAAAATTTTGGTATGGGTCAGCGAGAGGCCCGAATGGATTCAAACACGTGACCTCAAAATTCACAATGCAACGATATACCAACTAACTATATGGCAAGTCTTATTATACAAAGGTTCGAACCTGGATATAAGGTTTTATTCGGCACCATTTGGGGGAAGGGGTCGGTGCTAAGCCCCTGGCCCCAGGTCACCCTACACCCACGAGACATCAAGGGGAGGAGCCGAGGGCTTGGGGCTTAGCCCCAACCCAAGGTTACAACTCCAACCATGTAACCCACAACACAGAGGAACGACATTAAGGTCAGGGGTAGAGGATAAGGTGCTAGCCCCGGGTTGCATGGATCGACGAAACCGTGCCCTGAAGTTTTGGAGGTTATGCCAACAGGGGCGGGCGGTTAGCCCTAGCCCTCGGGCGCATGGCCCCATGTGGCCCTATTTTTCTGCCATAAGGGGTCATTGGGAAAATTAATGTTCCTACAAAATGCACTGGCGAAGGGCAAAAATGTCGCTCCATTAGGAAAAAATAGGGCGGATTTGTAGGACAGTGAATAGTGAAATTCATGTAGAGCTTGGAGAGCCATATCTTTTGGAGTTTTTCGCTAAATTAAGATCATAAAAAGTGTAATTAGGGGTTTTTGGATGTTCTGAATCCATTGGTGATCTCTAATTTCTGATTTGAGCACATCTATGTAGCCTTTTTGTAGGTTTGAGACAAAAGGAGTATGGATCAATCAGGGTTTGGAAGCAGTTTTGGAAGGTGTTTGGGCATGGAGAAGGCCTTGTAGGGGTATTCTCACCTTCAGAAGTCTACTACAATAGTTGTAACTTGCAGGGTTCAACTTAGGTTCACTTTTCTCATTATTTTTTGTTGATAGAAGTTTTGTTATGTGCTTCAATGTCGAATTGAAGTGCTCACATGCTCATTTTAGCTCATTTTAGTTGGAGTATGACATCTTTGTAGGAGATGCTTTAAGTTGCTGTTGTTTGTGAGAGTTATTTGTAGGAGAACATTACCTTGTAGGGGTAATAGCCACATGTTTACCATCAACTAACTGTTTATGTACTCCATTTTTCTACGAAATATATGAGTGGTCTAGCTATGTTGGTAAGCCTTAAGATGTAACCCAGGAGGGGTGAACTCTGTCAACAAATATTTTTGTTATCTCTTCATTATGTCTGCATGAATTATGTGTTGTTTTGTTGTTTATGTTAAGTTACACGTGAAGAGACATTGGAAAAACTTGTTTGTTCAAGACCCATTTGATCTTGTAAAGCGTCAATATGGTCCTATTTTTGTTTCTATTTGATTTTGGAAAAGAGGAAGAAATCACCTACTCCAATGTTGGATCATTTTTGTATCAGAGCGCTAGTTGACGAACTTGCAATAATGCACAGCAAAAAGAGTCTCCAAGAGATAGAGGAGCAAAATTTGGCTCTTCGTATGGAGAATATAAAGTTGAGAAGGAAGCTAGAGATGGCTGAAGAGGAGAAGAGGCACATTCTACTTCAGTTGCAACATGTGTTTGAAGAGCAAGTTGTTGAAAGTTCTACTCTTTTACTAGCAAGAGAAACCTCCAGAATGAATCCAATATGTGGTTATGGTTCAAATAGTGGTTTTGGACCATATGTGGAAGATAATGCATGCACATTTTGCAAACATATTCAAGAAGCACACCATATGCCAGTTGATAAGAGTGGGTGGCTAGAGTCATCTACAAGTTGGTCATCATTGTCACCATTAACAACTGAAAAGATAAATGACAAGTTTAAGGAGGTAATTAGCATCTCATGTACCATTGCTTCCATTTATGTGCATAACACTTCTTTTGTAGCGTTTGAGCAACATACCAAAGGGATAGGTATGAAGTTGCTTTCCAAGATGGGTTATGAAGGTGGAGGCCTCGACATAAGTGATCAAGGTATTACCAATCCAATTATGGCTGAGGAGAGACCAAAGTGTCAGGGATTGGCATATGGTCAAAGGGAGTTTAGGGAATGCTCCAGACGACTTGAGGCACATCCACCATTTGAGGATGAGATGTCACCACCTTGTGACAATGTTCATTCATATCCCAAGTGAGATGAATGTTTGAAGGGATATTGCATGGCATCGTCCACTCCACTACGTCAAAGTTGCATCCCTAGAGACATGTATAACTCTCATGGGTGTTTTCCAATGCATGGACATTTTGAATACTTGTGGAATAAGTACCCTTGTACTTTTTGTGATGCATTTGACCATTGCGTGGCTGTATGTGAGAAAAATATGATAATGATTAAAAGAATGAATCAAATTCTAGGCATCAAGCATAATGACTCTCCTTCGCATGAGATAACTTCTATGTCAGCAAACAAAAGAAATTTCTTCTATACTCATTGCAATATGCATGGGCATGACATTGAACGATGTTGGAAGTTACATCTAGAGCTTTGTTCAAAGAAATGTAAAGAGATTGTGCAACATAATGCAAAGGAAGCAAGAGGTGGCAAAGAAGACTCACAACAATCCTAAGCAACCTTCAAGGCAAAGATGATGCAAGAAGAGAACCCATAAGCCTAGGAGAGGCAAAGTTTGGGTAGACTTATTGTAAAGTTGCTTTGTAAATTTTGTAATTACTTCTTGTTGTTTACCTGTTTAGGTATTTTTGTAAAGTGAACAATCATTTTCGCTATGTTCAACAAGTATATGTTTTTTGATTGATGTATGTATTGGCTTATTTATAGTCCATATGTTCAAGGACGTTTGTGAATGTACAAGATTGTCGTTCAAAGGTGTCTACAAGTTTGTCATGTATTCACTGATACAAGTATTCGATATGAAACTTGTGTGAATAGAATCTTTGTTTTCAAGGTTGTACAAGATGACTATGTTTTGTAGGCAAGGCCAATTATATCATGGAAAATTTTGCAGCTAAGTACTTTTAATGTACAAGCTCAGCTTGAAGATGTTAAAACAAGTTCATGTTGTTTAGGAATTTCAAGATGGAATCAAGTTTGTCTTCAACATTTTAACTTCAAGATGAAGTGCTTTTGAGCTGTGCAACGATGAGATTAAAGAGAAAGTTCAGATTCCACTCATCAGTATTTAATTTCTGCATTAATAATAAGAATGTTGGCTCAATTTTTAACAAGACAGTAGGTCTTCGCAAAGAAGATAGGTAAAGTGTGTTGATTGGGGCTTGAAGGGAACCAATTGAAAAGTATGCAATTTGGATTGAGTTTTTGGGTGTTTTTGACTTCCAACCTATTTATATTGACTAGGGAAGTAAACTTTTGGAGTCTAAAAGTTCCTAGTGGGGAGGTGTGATCAACTGATCAATTTTTAGCTCAAAAATGAAAGTGCCCATAAAGTATTGAAATTAATGTCAAGTTGAAGTGCTCATCGTTCTAAATCTAACAACGTTTATTTCACCTCAATTCGACATTGTATGCTCAAGATATCATGTTTTGATTGTTTTCCCAAACAAGTAAAATTTGAGCAGGGTAGTTCACTGGGTATACCGTACTGCTGAGTCAGCAAGGTGATTGTGCAGGGTACGGGCCAATGATAGGGGGCTAAGTGGCCTCATGTGATTGGTTGGATTTTTGGGGCATTTAATTGGTTGTGGTTGATTTTGTTAGGACAAATGATGGGTCACCATGTGGCTCAGTCATAGGTTGCCACGTGGCACCCTAGGGTCAACTAAAATTTTGGTACGGGTCAGCCGAAGGCCCGAATGGATTTGAACCCATGACCTCAAACTTCACAACGCAATGCTCTATCAATAGACTATATGGTGGGTCTTATTCTACAAAGGCTTGAACCTGTATATAAGGTTTCATTTAGCACCATTTGGGGGAAGGGTCCAGGGCTAAGCCCCTGATCCTCGATCACCATACACCCACGACACCGCAGGCAGAGGAGCAGAGGGATCGCGGCTTAGCCCCATCCCATGGTTATATCTCCAACCACGTAACCCACATCGTAGAGGAAAGACATTAAGGTCGAGTGCAGAGGATAAGGTGCTAGCCCCGAGTTGTATGGACCAACAAAATCGTAGCCCAAAGTTTTGGAGGCTATGCCGATGGGGGCGGGCAATTAGCCCTAGCCCCCGGGCGCATGGCCCCATGTGGCCCTAATTTTCTGCCATAAGGGACCATTGAGAAAATTAATGTTCCTACAAAATGCACTGATGGAGGGCGGAATTGTCACTCTCTTAGCGAAAAAAGGGCGGATTTGTAGGACAATTAGGCTGTTGGTCGAATTTGTAGGACAATTAACAATCAAATTCATGTAGAGCTTGGAGAGCCATATGTTTTGGAGTTTTTGGCCAAATTGAGCTCATAAGGAGTGCACTTAGGGGTTTTTGGATGTTCTGAATCCATTAGTGACCTCTAATTTTTTTATTTGAGCACATTTAAGTAGCCTTTTTGTAGGTTTGAGACAAAAGGTGTATGGATCAATCAGAATTTGGAAGTAGTTCTAGAAGTGTTTGGGCATGGAGAAGGCCTTGTAGGGGTATTCTCACCTTTAAAAGTCTACTTTAGCAGTTGTAACTTGTAGGGTTCATCTCAAGTTCACTTTTCTCATTATGTTATGTTGAGAGAAGTTTTGTTATGTGCTTCAACGTGGAATTGAAGTGCTCACATGCTCATTTTAGCTCATTTTAGTTGGAGTATGACATCTTTGTAGGAGATGCTTTGAGTTGCTGCTGTTTGTGAGAGTTCTTTGTAGGAGAACATTACCTTGTAGGGGTAATAGCCACATGATTACCATCAGCTAATTGTTTATGTACTCCATTTTTTTACTGAATATATGAGTGGTCTAGATATGTTGGTTGGCCCGAAGATGTAACCCAGGAGGGGTGAACTCCATCAACAAATATTTTTGTTATCTCTTCATTATGCCTACATGAGTTATGTGTTGTTATGTTGTTTATGTTAAGTTACATGTGAAAACTACGTGAAGAGACATTGGAAAAATATGTTTGTTCAAGGCCCATTTTATCTTGCAAAGCGTCAACACTATCTTTTTTTGTTTTTATTTGATTTTGGAAAAGAGGAAGAAATCACCTACTCCAATTTGAGATCACCATGTCAGGCCAAGAGGGTAACTTTGAATGAATTTGTTGCATTTGGATTAAGATAGAATATGACTATATACAAGGAGAGGGAGACTATTAGGTTTCATCTCCCAATGTCTTTTCGTCGTCCAACTTCTCTTATTTAGCTATTTACAATATTTACATAGGATTCCTAATCCCAAATATTAGGTGTTCAATAGATGGTAGCTTTAGTTTGAATGATCAGGAGATGTTGTTGGTACATGAGCACCCTTTAGGAAAAATCCATTCAGCTCGCCCTCATGCACGCTAAGGAGAGGGTGGCCAGGAGAGAGGTAAGGTTGTAACAAGGAGTGTTTCGAAAAAAAAGGGTCTCAGAAGGCGAGTCTAGAAGCCACGAGGACGAGATCCCAAACAGGGAAGGGCGCAAGACCAATAGAGAGCATGAAGAATCTGAAGCGGAGTAAAACATCAAACTTGGCGCTCAACCTCAGATCTCAAAAATACCTCAAAACAATCTACAGGGCGACAATGGTAGTACAAAACCAAGTAACACCCTTCAAACCCCCAAAATTTGATGAAATTGATTTCATAGAATATAAGGGGTATGGGACACCATGAAAAATCCCATGCTGTGAAAGATTCAATTAAGCAAGAAAATCCACACCTTTTCTTTCTACAAGAAACAAAATTAGGAGAAGATGAAATATCAGGGTTATCAAATCAATTTTGGAGAAATCGATTTGGTGTAGTTTAGGGACTAGTCAGAGCCTCTGGAGGACTAGGAAATTTATGGACCTCGACACAATTTTCTCTAATATCGTGCAACAAATCCCGATTTTGGATAGTAATACCGCTGGAGAAATTGGATACAAAGGAAAAATTCCCTACAATCAATGTTTATGCTCCAACAACATATGGGGAAAAAATAGACTTCTGGGGCACTCTAACCATTTTGAAATAATATTTGTGGAATGTTGAATGCATAGTCAACAGTGACTTTAACATCATACTCTTCAACAGAGAAAAAAAAGGAGGTGTTGTGGTGAGAGACCCAATCCGCGAAAGAATGGAAGATCTAGTTTTAGATTGGGACCTAATTGACATTGTTCCAAATAAAGAGAAATTCACTTGGACAAATAAAAGAAGTGGGAAGGACCATATTTTAGCTTGATTGATCTACTTTCTCTTGAAAAACTCTTGGATGCTTAAGGGAGCTAACTATATCTCCTACATTCTACCGCATGGGGCCTCTGATCATCACCTAATCAACATGGAAATCAACCCTCCAGAGGATTTAGGTCCTTTGCCTTTTCATTTCAACCCCCTCTAGCTGCAAGAGGAAGGATTGGTGTATTTGGGAACGCAAGCATGGTCCTCTGAGGTGCGTGGGTCACCATCCTACGTCTGGGAGTCAAAGCTTCGACTAGTCAAAATAGCTCTGCGATCATGGGCTATATCTCACTTTAAACCCTCAGGGCTTGCACATCAATCTCTCATTCAATAGTTAGACTTTGTCTAGCACATGATGGAGATCAAGCCTATGGAAAGCCAACATATAGCTAAAGAAAAGGAGCTAGCCCAACAAATATACAAACTTGGTCGACAAGAGGAGGAATGTTGGTGGTTGAAGTCTTAGAACTTATGGTTACGATTGGGTGACGAGAACACTACTTTATTCCATAAACAATTAGAGCATGAGAACTTCTAAAGCAGGTGAAAGAGATATCTCCTGAAGGTAAACCAAAAATACAAATTTCTTGAAATTAAAAGGGAAGTCTATTAGCATTTCCAATCCCTTTACACTGAATCGAGCACTTTTGATTTTGCACAAGTTGATCAGTTCATTTCGGATCTCACTTGGAATGTATCTAAATTAGACAACTCCATCTTATGTAGAGAAATTGAGGAGGATGAAGTAGCAGAGGAAATTTGGTCTTTGGATCTAGATAAGGCTCCAAGACCCGATGGTTTCTCAATTAGCTTCTTCAAGTCTTTCTGACTGCTCATTAAAAAGGATCTTTTAAGAATACTCAACTCTTCTAGGATTAAGGTTATACTGGGAGGCATCACTAATTCCTCTTTCTTGGCTCCGATCCCGAAAGAGGCAAATTTGGCCTCCTTTTCTCAATTCAGGCCTATTTCTTTGTGCAATTCTGCATACAAAATCCTCGCAAAGATCATTGCCAATTGTTTAAAGATGATTCTTCCAAATTTAAGCTCTGAGAATCAAGGTAGATTCATGTAAAATAGATAGTTCATAGACAACATTATTTTGGTACAGGAGGAAATTCACAGTAGCAAGACTAATGGGGAGCCAGGTATGATCATAAAATTGGACATAGAAAATGCCTTTGACAGGGCGACCATTCCTTTTTATATGCTATGATGGAAAAAATTGGTTTATGTTCTCAATTTATTTAATGGGTAAGGGCATGCATTGGATTACCATGGATAGCTCCTTTAATCAACGATCAACCAACTTAATTTTTCAGAGCTTCTCAAGGTCTTCACTAGGGGTGTCCCTTGTCATGTTTCCTCTATATCTTGGTTGCTGAAAGTCTTAGTCACAATCTATAATCCGCCCGATGAGATGGAATCCTACCTAGGATTAACATAGCTCGAGGTGTTAAGGAAATAAATCATGTACAATTTGTTGATAATACCCTACTTATGGGTGGAGCGTTCAAGATAATTTCCCAAAGGTTTAAAAAAATTAGATCAATACTTTGGGTTCTCAGGCGGTCTAGTCAATTAAAGGAAAATCCAATTAATCGGATGAAACTGTTCACCCTCAACTCTTTAGGAAATTTCCACCCTTCTTGAATTTCCAGCTGAATTTGACAAGAACTCTTTTAGGTATTTAGGGATACCCATCTCAATTGGCTTAACATCTGTAGATGATTGGACTGAAATTCTCTGAAAATTCAAAAAAGAAAGTTAACATGTGGGGGAGCAATGGCTCAACATGGTAGGATGAACAATATTTGTCAAATTTATACTCTTAGCATTTCCATTATACCTTTGCTCAGGGATTTTAGCTCCCAAAATAATTATCAATGCTCTTAGCTCTATGATCAAAAAGTTTCTCTAGAAAGGAGGTAAGTAGAATGAAAGGAAATTTCATTTAATTAATTAGAATATTGTTTGTCTCCCAAAGGCATATGGTGGACTAACTATCAGGGATCCATTCTTTATGAATTTGGCCCTTGGTGCCAAAATAATATGGCGCTTGGCCTCTGATTCTAATGAGCGGTGGAAAATTGCCTTTCTCAAGAGATACTTCAACAAAAATAGAGTGCTCAGACTTGATAAAGTAAATTGGGTTGGTAATGGCTCCAAATTATGGAAGATCTGTCAAAAATCAGATTTTCTCGTCACTGATAATCTAGGATGGCATCCAGGCAACGATGCTTGAATCAATCTATGGAAAGACAACCTTTTAGAGGGTGGGCCGCTGGAAAGAAACAATGAATATGCTAACTTGGCTTCCTGGATGAAAAAAACAGGGCACAAGAAGCTCAAAGACTTATCCATATGGTATGCACAAGGGAATTGGCGAGGATGGGCTTGACTAGTTCTTCCTCTGGACTATGATAAAAAAGTGGAAAAAATACTTTTCTCCTCAAAATAAAGGCACCAATCACATCTGATTTACAAGACCATTGAGTCTGGAATGCTATCCCTCATCTCTAGTACTCTGTCAAAGAGTGTTATGGACATCTTAGCGCTCTGCATCGCCCAATTAAAATAATATCTGGAGTAAGGTATGAAACCCAGATTGTATCCAAAAAGTTAATAATTTTTGCTGGCTGTTGGTTCATCAAAAGGTGCTTACTTCAGATAATATTTACAAAAGGAACATCCATGGACCTTCTCAATGTGTCTTATGTAGAGCAGTATAGGAAACCTTAACACACCTTTTATGTCAATGCTCATTCACCTTGGAGGTATGGTGGCTGGCCTATTGGCCCATAGCGACCATTAAAAATTTGCTAGCGACCTTTGTAGACATGTTTGAACACTGGCTGAATTTTATTCCCACTTCTTTATCAAACTCTCCCTTAGTAAAGGCGTTGCTGGACCTCACCGCCTAAAAATATCTGTTGGGTGATTTTGGCTAAGTCGTAACAGGGAAATCTTCAAAGAAAAGACAACATCAGTGAGTAGGGCGAAAACAACAACCTTTGTACTGTTATTTGAATTAATTGCAGAAAATGGATATAAGTTAATAGACCTAGACACACCCCCTTCTTAATATAGAGTAGGTTTTACACTTCTACAACCTTCAGTGCAGTGACAGGCGCATCATAAAACTCCCAACTAAGAACAATCTTACTGCATGAAGCTTTCGCATGAATCTTTCTTTTGCAGTGGCGTCAGGCTCAAGGTGACCATTCTTTATTCTTCGATGTGGTAGGTAAAGGTAATTCAGGAGCAATAGGAGTGTGGGGAGTGACCCTAAGTCCTGATGAGAAATTTGAAGAAATCTTCGCATGGGGTCTAGGGATTGTAACAAATAACCAGGCCGAATACTGGGCTCTATGTCAAGGGCTCGAACTAGCCAGGAAGAAAAACATTTCTAAATTAAATGTCTATGGGGACTACATGTTGGTCATCCAACACTACTGAAAATATATGGTTTCTCAACACTCCTTTCACTCTTCCATCCTTCTTTGAATTCACAGACTTCTCTCATGCTTTGAGATGGTGGAATGTTATCATATCAGAAGAATGTATAATTAACAAGTTGATTCCTTGGCTAATCGTAGATATTTTTTTGAACAAGGCTTATTAGAATTAAGTAGAGACACACCACTTTGGTCTCCCATCCCATGATCGCCCATGTATTTCCGATTCAAGCTATTTCTGGGGGTTTTCTGTAGAACTTATAGTTAATACAGAGATAGTATATATGTAGGAAGCCAAAAGATGGGTTCCTATAGGAATTTGGAAAAGATGAACAAATTTGAACACTAATGAAATGAATATGTAAAGGGTTCAGGCTTTGAAACCAGTCCTTTGAATTAATATAAGCTATCCGCCCTGTTAAACAAAAAAAGGGTTACACATTTTTATTTATGCGTTGATCAGTTTTTGTAAAATTTCGTGATGTAATGGGTGGAACAAATTTGGTAGTTTTTTGGTTTCACTTTGCAAGTTCTGAGTTGCAGTCCCCTTGGTGTTTGGGGCACAATACTAGCAGAGCTGGTAGATAGTTTTGATTATGAGTTTCTCCAGGCATGTAAAAAATGTAATTTTCATCACAACTAAATGAAAATTACAATTTTTTCTTTGGGAAAAAAGAGTTACACATCTTTATATTTATGAATATGTACAATGTTTCGATATTTAAAGTCAAATTAAAATTTCAAGTATTAAAATAGCAAAATTGATTTTTTTTTTTAAATTTTCCTGCAAATGAAAATTTCTCCAATAAATAACAATAAATTGATTTATTATACATAATACCAATTTTTTATAAAATTGTTTTTTAATCATCAACACACATACAAAACAATTCATATTTAAAGTAAAGTGCATTTATACTTACATAAAAAGTGGAATTTTACCTTATTACCATATTTATAGTAAAATATATTATTTTAAAAGATAATTTAATATAAAGTAAAACCTCCATTTATTTAGGCTTAATATTTGTTTTTTGTAAGTCAAATTTCTATTCATAGTTTCAAAAGGAAATACATCAGAGGAAAAACGCAGGTAGTCTCACCCCGACCAGGTTTGTTGACTACCGCCGAAAGCATATGATAATGAGACAGAAAACCAAGGAGAGACAAAGTCCACAATTTCAAAGGCCATAGGCCCGTGTAAATAGACAGAACATATAAAACACCTGTATCCATGCTAGTGGTCAGAGGTGATGGAGGTTGAGTTGTTCGGAGCTATACCAGGAGGTGGTGGAAGACGCAAGGAGAATTGGATATGCTTGTTATGTAAAAAATTAGTTAATTCTAGGTTTATTGTTTAATTTTAGGTTTAGTTAGACGAAAGGGCACGATCATAAGATCATGCCCTTTCCCAAAGGGTGTCCATGGCGGTATATAAGCCAGGCAACCCATTGTAAATGATCATCATCTGTAATTCATTTATTAATAAAAGTATTTTTATATATATTTTTGTTTATCCGGAAGTTTTATGCTTCATCTGGTATCAGAGCCACGTTTGGTTGATCACCAGGGCTTTGGCTAACAACCTATCATCAACCTTGTTGTTATCATAATTGAAGCGTTTCGCTATATATTGGGAGATTCTCCATTTTTTTAGGTCCTTGGCCATTTGCTACTAATTAAAAAAAATAATAATAAAGAATAAAGAAGAAGGGTATATATAAAAAAAAAGAGGAAAGGAAATAATATATTCTGAACAAACAAAAAAAAGGTAAAAAAATATATATATAAAAAAGGTTTTACATTATTGATAATAAAGATAAGTGGGAATCTTTTCAAGTATATTTAAGAATTTTTACGTGGAGAAGTTCTTACGTGAAAGGTGAAAGGTAAATATTACCTTTATAGGAGGTTTTAAAAAAACAACCCATGGTATTTTAAAAAGTAAAAGATATTTTGATAACATTGGAGAAAAAAGGCGTGATCTAAATAATTTTAATTGTTCAAATCTAAAGATTGTGACTGTACCAAGAGTCACGTCTCATCCAAATTTTCCGAGAAAAAAAATGTTATTATAATTATAAAAAGGGATACTATATAAACCTTATATAGTTACATATAAAAGGAAAAGCGGGTCAAAAAAAAATAATATAAATTTATTATAATTAAATTTATATAATATAAATTAAAATATAAATATATAATTTATAATATATATATTTAAAAAAATTATTATATATAAATTTTTTTTTTAAAAAAGTGAGAGAGATTATTTAAAAAAAAGGTGCATAAACGATAAATTTTGAAGGAGTAATAAAGCTTTAAAGGTATTTAAAAAGAAAAAAAGAAAAAAAAGAAGAGAAGTAAATTTAATTAAAAAAAAAAAAAACCCTTAAGCTGGCAGATAAATACACCCCCTACAAACTCGCTCGATGTCGACAATGACAATGACAGATTTCCAAAAAAAATTGGTCGACGCAGAGCGTAAGATAAATAACACCCATGACGAGGTCAGTAAAAGATTAAATGAAGTCGAGAGCAAGCTTGGGGAGCAAGCGAACAAAATAAAAAATCTTCAAGATACGACAAATCGAATAGAGATAAAGATGGAAAATCAACATGTCCAAACAAAAGCAGACATCAAAGAGGTCTTAACAACGCTGAAACTTCTGTGTAAAAAGTCGAATTGTACACCCGAAGAGCTACTAAAAGAAAGTGAAGAGAATCAAGAACACCTCTCATCAGATTCAACAAAATCAACAGATTCTCATAAAAAGGTTGAATCCCCAAAAAAATTAGCGACACCCCCCCAAGAAGCAAGTAACATCGCCCTTACAAACAAGCAACTTTGGGATACCCTTATTAATCAACACCCTTTTTTTGCTCAACCATTAGCCACATACCAGAGGAGGGCAAAAGTCGAGATGCCTAAATTCGATGGAAACGAAAAAAACAATGTTGCATGGATAAATAAAGCAGAAGAATACTTTGAGATATATGACATCAATGACGATGACGAAAAGCTCAGACATGCATCCATGAAAATGGAAGAAGAAGCATACAACTGGTATATGTGGTGGAAAAAAAAAACACACGTCATTAGCTGGAGAAAATTTAAAGATGCATTTTTTAAAAGATTCCAAGGTGTAAGAGAAGAAGAATTCTTTTCAAAACTCATCAAGTTACGACAAAAAGGAAGGTGTGGACGAATACACTCAAGAATGGGAGACCTTAGTAACACGAGTGCCTGGGTTATCAGAATCTCGTTTGATTCAATCATACGTCTCAGGACTTAAATCCCATTTACAAGCAGAACTTGAGATGCATGACATTACATCAATAGAAGTAGCAAGACGAAAAGCAAAAACAATCGAAAAGAAATCCAAACCAATATTTTGGTCAAAAGCGGAAAAAACATATTCAAGACGAACGATGCCTCAGTATATGGACTCCAATAATACAAGATACGTTCCACCACATCGTCGTGAAGATGAAAAATCTAATGTGGAAATGCAAAGGATAAAAGAGGGTAAATGTAAACACTGTGGTGAGAAGTGGGATCCCAAACATAGATGTGCTAAAGGAAAAGAACCAAAGAACCTATATAATTATGAAGCAACCAATGATTCAAACAGTGAAGATTATGACATAGAAGAAACAGAAGACGCTCTAGAATTCTCACCAGAATTAGATGACGGAAGTACTCCGCAAGTGTCATTATCAGCCATGACAGGTATATCACAACACCTTAAAGTTAAAAGGACACATAGAGAAGAACAACGTAGTGGTTCTCATCGACTCTGGAAGCACACACAATTTTGTAGATGCGTCTGTGGCTAAGAAACTCAATATCTTTTCATTTCCCTTACCAAACATGAAAGTGATGATAGCTAACGGTAAGAAGATTGAAAAGGTGGGGAAATGCCATAAGGTCAATTTGCAGATTCAAGACTTTAAATTAGAGTCTCCGTTCTTCACGGTACCATTAGGAGTAGATGTAGTCTTAGGCATCCAATGGCTACGAACTTTAGGTACTTATGCCGCCAACCATCAATTACAATTTATAAAATTCAAATGGGGAGGTCAGAAGTACAAACTACATGGATTCCAAGCACCAAAAAATCATGTTGTATCATCATCTCAGATGATGAAGCTGAGTCGAAGAAGAGCACCTACTTATGCAGTACAATGTCATCAATTAGAAATGTTATCCGCAAATATGACCAAAGAAGAGTCACCAGAGATGCAAGATCTAATTCAGAAGCATGAAAAAGTATTTCAAGACCGACCTATGAAAAAGCCATACTGATATCCACATCACCAAAAATCGAAAATTGAGAGATTAATTCAAGATCTTTACAGTGTGTGACTTTGATCATTTTGGAATATATAATCAAGTGGAGAGACTTACCGAAAAAGACGCTTCTTGGGAAAATGAAGCATTTTGTCAACAACATCTGTCGTTGCGTATGCTTTGAGGACAAAGCATTTTTTCGAGAGGAAGGCAATGTTATGTAAAAATTAGTTAGATTAGGTTATTATTTAATATTCAGTTAAATTAGATGAAAGGGCACGATCATAAGATCATGCCCTTTCCCCAAAGGGTGTTCGTGGCAGTATATAAGCCAGGCTCCCACAATTGTAATATCATCATCTGTAATTTCATCTCTTTAATAAAATATTTATATATATAAATTCTGCGTATCTTAAAGTTCTCTACTTCAGTGACGATCATGATGAAGATGACACTTTGGCAAGTGAAGTTGAGGTGGGCTCCACCCTCTTCATAGATGTTAAGTTTGATGATGCACTTTGCGAAGATCTTGAAAAGGGTGATCCCATAAATTCCCCGAGGTTAACATTTGTGATATTTTGCATATCGAAGAAGGGAAGTGGGATATTAATAGTCTTCATTTTGACGAGGACCTGATTTACAATACTGATGATGATGTTAACAATGACCTTGTCCTCCCTTGCATTATTATTAATCAGGAAGATAATGATTATTAATGTATTTGAACCATCTTTAGATCTTCCTATGGTCATCCCTCAGTGATATTCAAGTCGCATAAATTCTGAACATGATGAGCTAGCATCGGTTGACCCCTTTGAATTTGATTGTTGTGAAGAACAGCCTAGTTGTCAAGATCTTGTCCTCCAACCATCTTCTTCATCATCTCGCCCCCAACATGTCCCTAAGGGTATCAATTAGAGTTGTACGCCTGAGATAGCTATTGCGCAAAAATCTTGAAATTGATCAATTACTCCATACTATCTTCTTCATCATCTCGCCCCCAACATGTCCCTAAGGGTATCAATGAGAGTTGTACACCTGAGATAGCTATTGCACAAAAATCCTGAAATTGATCAATTACTCCATACTTTGATTGCAGGAAAGGATTGTCAAGAATAAGCAAAATTTGGATTCCCCTACTTTATCCTCTACCCCTTCTCATGGTACTAGAACCAACGCATGGTCTTTGATGATCAATTTTCCCACCTCTCGCCCTTATGATCCGGCATGTGAAAAATTATGATCGTTGTGATGCTTCTTTCTTTTATCCCATGTTTAGCCATAGGGGCAAGAAGTGTGATATTGAGCTAATGATGTGTTGGTTGCATTGGTTATATGACTATACTTTAGTGTCGTGTATGTTGGCATATGTTAGGATAGTTGCATTGCATATTGTTTGAACATCTTAACATCTTGCATTCTCATATCATGTTTCATTGCAAATTATATTGCATTTAGAATATATTTTATTTCCTATATGGATTTTTATATCATCTTATAAAACATGGGTGATACCCTACACATTGTGCGCATTCTCCCAAATCAGTTGAAATGGATGTGCAAGTAATAGGTCTGTGAGCCAAGGGATTGTTAGAGTTCTCATGACCTCCCCATTTGAGCTATTGGATCATCTACTCTATGGTGAGCTCATGTTCCTGAGTTGGAGCCAGATGTTACCCAAAAAAATGAGTAACCCCATAGGAAGAATTTTTTTTCCTACATTTGACAGCCAGACATACAACAGCCCCTACCAACCACAATTAGATGATGATATGCCATGTCCCTTTGCCACTTGCATTAGCCATGTACTTCTCACCCATTTAGCATTAACACTTGGTTGAAGGTGAGCTACTATTCAAAACGTACTTTCATCATTTTGCAATCAGGTACTTATACTTGTTTGTTTTTGTGAGCATTTAATATGGATAACGGGGTGATCTAGAAGATTGACAGACCTTGACCATAATCTTGCTCTCTCACCTTACCAAGGAGATAACCTTTGATCCTAGTCCAATGGGACCTCCCTTGAGGCCTTTTGGGGTTATAGGAGGGGCACTACCAGGAAAACCATGATTGAGATAGTGTGTTCCATTTTCCCTATACCATACTTAACACCTTCCATCCCACGTTACAAGCCCCATATCTCACCTCCATTCTTCAAGTACAACTTGTCATTGGTTCTTGGGGATTTGGCGATTATATGTTTACATACCCTGAGTAGGGCCCGGAAACATTGCCCTAGGGGGTTGATGCAGCTAAAAGAAAATGAAAAAGCATATCATGGACACAATAAAACAAAGAAAGAAAAATCAAAATACAAAAGATGGTTGAGACATAAACATCATGGGAAAAAGCCTAGCATGAGCTCTACCTACCTCATTTGGACATCACCCGATTCCTAAGCACAAGATGCTCCATTACATCAAAAAGGAACCCTTGCATATCCCAACCCCGATGAGCAATACGCTAACTCATCTTTAATGGGAAATAAAACTACTACATCACAGAGAGCAAGCTCTAACCCTTGAGCTATAAGTAGTAATACAAAGAATAATCAAGAAGAAGTACAAGGCGCACAAGAGGGGTAGCAAAATCAAGGCTCAGTTAGTAACTCATGCATCCACGAATGCTCCCTCGTCACATCTATACAATCAAGATGTGGACACACACATCAGCTGGTCCCTCTGACCATGGCACTCGACCATGAAGTCTTCTCCCCTCCATTTCCATATTAGTATACATTAACACCTATCAATTGAAGGGTGGACCAAGGAATTGCTACTTCTCCTTAGGGGCTGGAAGCAGCTAATAGGGTTGACCATTAGCCACCCCTACCTAGGGAGAAAACACTGTTGCAAGAACTTGGTCTTGATTTTGGAAGGGGATCTTCATTTGAAGTATTAAATTGCCCTTAACATTCAAGTTTGGTTCACTTAGATGCATTATTGGTCTTAGTCCCTGATGAACGGTTGCTTTCACTAGAATCCATGTTGCTTTTGTTAGGTGGTTTAGCAGCCTAGGCTTTGGGCACCCCCTCCATAGGTACCCAAGCCTTATAAAGAAGTACATCCACCTAAGCAAGTGCAGCGATGAGAGAGTGGAGCCTCCTAGTAGCACTAGCAAATGACACATGTCCCAAAGTACCTCAAAGACCCAGGACGTTGGTCAACTCTAACCTAATTTTGAGGATTCTTCAGGATGACACCACTGGACCTAGTATGCTCCTAGGTTGGCCTTAACATAACTTGATGTGTAGGAGTTGATTTAGAACCCAAATGAAGATGATCTCCCATTGAGGGGCTAGGGAGGGCTTGTTGCATCAAAGGAAGCTCCAACGCTAGAAAGGAGGCCTCATTTAGCAATTGGAGACCCATGGAGACCACTTGATGGCACCCCGGCTGGATCTTGGGACTAAAAAGGAGTATACTTCATAAATCAACATGATTCATGAGGATACTCTCATGGGGTTTTTCATTAATTCCTTTGGGGTTGATGAGAGAGATTGGCTTAAACGTTCTTGTAGACCTAACAACATCTTTTCCATTAAGGTATTCATTGAAGAATTTCTTAAGTATTGGGGACCAATATGTCATTTTGAAGTAGCCCTTCAAGATTTGACTGTAGCTCTCCAAGAGAAGCGCCTCCTCAATTATCTTGAAGAAGTTGAAGAAGATCATTGCCATCCTAAAAAAATCATCACCCTTGATCATCTTAATCATTCTATTCAAGGTTGTGATAAAGAAGAATACCATGAGCAAAAGGAAGAGTCCTTTTTGAATCATCAAAACGAACACAATGAAAGTGACCTTGAAGACTATCCAGGAAGGGAACATCGTGAGGATCATGATGAAGATGACAATTTGGCAAGTGAAGTTGAGGTGAGCTTCACCCTCTTCATAGATGTTAAGTTTGATGATGCACTTTTCGAAGGTCTTGAAAAGGGTGATCCCATAAATTCCCCAGAGGTTAACATTTGTGATTTTCTGCACATCGAAGAAGGGAAGTGAGATATTAGTAGCCTTCTTTTTTACAAGGACCTGATTTACGATATTGATGATGATGTTAATGATGACCTTGTCCTCCCTTGCATTACTATTAATCAGGAAGATAATGATTATCGATGTATTTGAACCATCTTTAGATCTTCTTATGGTCATCCCTCAGTCAGATTCAGGTCATATAAATTCTGAACATGATGAGCTAGCATTAGTTGACCCCTTTGAATTTGATTGTTGTGAAGAACAGCCTATTTGTCAAGTTCTTGTCCTTCAACCATCTTCTTCATCATGCTGCCCCCAACATGTCCCTAAGGGCATCAATGAGAGTTGTATGCCGGAGATAGCAATTAGGCAAAAGATCCTGAAATTGATCAATTACTCCATACCTCAATTGTAGGAAAGGATTATCAAGAACACACAAAATTTGGATTCCCCTGCTTTATCCTTTACCCCTTCTCATGGTACTAGAACCAATCCATGGTCTATGATGATCAATTTTCCCACCTCCCACCCTTATGATCTGACATGTGAATATTATAATGATTGTGATGCTTCTTTGTTTTATCCCATGTTTAGTCATAGGGACAAGAAGTGTGATATTGATCTAAGATGTGTTGGTTGGATTGGTTACATGACTATACTTAGGTCGTGTCGTGTATGTTAGCATATGTTAGGATAGTCGCACTGCATATTGTTTGAACATCTTAATATCTTGCATTCTCATATCATGTTTCATTGCAAATTAGATTGCCATTTAGAACATATTTTATTTCCTATATGGATTTATATCATCATATAAAACATAGATGATACCCTACACATTGTGCGGATACTCCCAAACTGGTTGAAATGGATGTGCAGGTAATAGGTTTGTGAGCCAAGGGATTGTTGGAGTTCTCATGACCTCCCTGTTCGACCTATTGGCTCATCTACTCTATGGTGAGCTCATGTTCCCAAGTTGGAGCTAGATAATACCCACCAAAATGGGTAACCCCATAGGAGGAATTTTTTTCTCCTATATTTGACAGTCAGACATACAGTAGCCTCTACCAGCCACAATTAGATGATGATATGCCATGTGCCTCCACCACTTGCATCAGCCATGTACTTCTCACTCATCTAGCATTAACACTTGGATGATGGTGGGCTATTATTCAAAAGGTACTTTCATCATTTTGCAATCAAGTGCTTATACCTATTTGTTTTTGTGAGCATTTAATATTAAAAACGGGGTGATCTGGAAGATTGACAGACCTTGATCGTAATCTTGCTCTCTCACCTTACCAGGGGGATAATATTTGATCCTAGTCTAGAGGGACCTCCCTTGAGGCCTTTTGGGGTTATAGGAGGGGCACTTCCTGGAAAACCATGATTGTGATAGCGTGTTCCATTTTCCCTGTACCATACTTAACACCTTCCATCCCACATTACAAGTCCCATATCTCACCTCCATTCTTCAAGTACAACTTGTCATTGGTTCTTGGGGATTTGGCGCTCATATGTTCACATACCTTGAGTAGGGCTCGAAAACTTTGCCCTCGGAGGTTGATGCAGTGAACCCTAATGAGCGATACGCTAACTCATCTTTAAGGGGTAACAAAACTACTACATCATACAGAGCAAGCTCTACCCCTTGAGCTATAAGCAGTAATACAAGGAATAATCAAGAAGAAGTAAAAGGCGCACAAGAGGGGTGGAAAAATCAAGGTTGAATTAGTAACTCATGCATCCATGAATGCTCCCTTGTCACATCTAAACACTCAAGATGTGGACACACACATCAATTGGTCCGTTTGACCATGGCACTAGACCATGAAGTCTTCTCCCCTCCATTTCCATATTATTATACACTAACACCGAATGTTATCAAAACCAGGCCGAAACCAGTGGAACCGGCCATTTTTGGCCCAAAATTGGCCTGAGCTAGAATAGGTTAGTTCGATAGCGAACCGACCAGTTCAGGACCGGTTTTGTGCAATTTGTAACTTCCCAGGTCAGCATACAAAAAATTCCCTTTTTCTATTTTTGATTTTTTCATTTGGTTGGCCCGCTTCTAATTCTCCCCTAGGCCAACTTAATATTTAAGCATATGGTCCTCAGCATAATATTCAAGCCTATGGTCCTGTTATTGCTATCCATTTCAAGTGACATTCTCCTTAATCTTTCATTTCCATCCGTTTACTTAAATTTTTAACATTACCAAGAAATGACTCAAGATGTTTGAGATGTTGATTTTTGGTAGCATCGTATGTGCTCTAAATCTCAAAATTTGCAGGAAGACTTGGAAAGATGCATTCTCCAATACCCAAAAATCATTTTGGGAAATTCCACCCGCAGACAATTTTATTAAAATAATAAATTATTTTTAATGGTTGTCTAAGTCTAAACTTAGGAAATTAAAATAATTAAAGGGTATTAATCTAACTGTGGGTGAAACTTCTAGAAGACGAGTATCAAGCCAAAATGATCTAAGCCATCAATTAGAAGTTAATTTGGGTCGTTGGTTGTCCAACAGAAAGATATAACAAGAGACTTGAGGGGCACTTGGAGAACACATCGAGTGAAGATCAAATGATCAATTTTCTGACGCAGAACAACTGCTGGACAGAATTTCAAAGTGATCTTTTGCAGTGAGGGGCAGGGATAATAGTCTGTGAGGAGTTTTCCTGACCGGGGAGTACAAGGCAAAGAGGACAAAAAACGTCCAGAGAGAGGCTGACACTGGCCCACGAGCCTAGAGGGAGATTGAATTCCTATTGAGGAAATCGAGTTTCAGAAGCCGGGAGCCGAGTTGTGAGACAGAGATGTGCTCTAAGTCCTAAAATTTGCAAGGAAGCTTAGACACGCGCATTCTCCAATACCCAGAAATCGTTTTGAGAAATTCCACCCGGAGACAGCTTTTTAAAAAAAATTAATTATTTTTAATGGGTGCCTAAGTCTAAACTTAGGAAATTAAAATAATTAAAGAGTATTAATCTAACTGTGGGTGAAACTTCTAGAAGAAGATGAGGATCAAGCCAAAATGATCTAAGTCATCGATTAGAAATTAATCTGGATCGTTGGATGTCCAACAGAAAAGTATAAGAAGAGGCTTGGAGAACACATCAAAGGGAGATTAGAAAATCGAATTTCTAAAGCAGAGCAGCTGCCAGAGAGAAATTCAAATTGATCTTTTGCAGTGAGGGGCAGGGATAGTTCTGGTTGGAAATTTCTCTTGATCCGGTAATACTCAGCAAAGAAGGCAAAGAGAGATCCAGCAAAGGCAGCGCAAAGCCAAAGAGGTTGACGCAGGGCCACGCAGAGGCAGCGTAGAAGCCCAGAAGGAATTCCTAAATTTGCTAGAGAATTGATTTCCAGAGCGAGAGGCCAGGGTGTGAGACCGAGAGGGCAAAAAGTCAAATTCTCAGAAGCAAATCGATCAGTCGAGAGGACTAACGCAGATCCCAGTAGCTGTAGCCTGTGACGCAAGGCCTACGCAGTGATTGCGTAGAGACTGCGCAGAGGCAGCCAAGGGCTGGCCATTCAATGGCTGGATCAGGCAAGATTTCCAATGATATTGTGAGGTAATCTCACTTATCTCTCTATCAGTAATATTCTCTGTACTAGACAGCCAGCAGGGAATTCGAAGATTGTTTTCAGAATAACTACTGCTTAATAATAAAACCCTCAGTTGCTGCATCGATTTTCCCACACTGGGTTTTTCCAGGGACATTTGTCCAAAAATAATTTTGCAGATGTGTTGTGTATTTCTTTCTTGTTTAGTTTCTTGTTTCCGCATTTTATTTTAAATGGTGAAAGCTGCAATGTATTAGTTTCGGTGTTCACTGTAGGAAACAGTAAATAATTGTGTTCAGTAATTAACAAATAGAAGAAACTTAATTAGTTGTTGCAGTGGAAATTTGGGGCTTCCAAATTTCCACGAGTGGTTCCAACCTCATTGGATTTCATATGGAGAAAGTAGAATTTTCAATTTCACTCAAAATCCAGCAAATTTAACAACTTTTCAGGGTTTCAGGATTGCAGGGATTGCAATGTTTCCATTGGATTTACTAGTATTTAATAAAAAGCAACAATCCCTCTATGTACTTTGATGTTAGTGGCAATGGTTGTGAAACTCCTCTATCATGACTCTACTAAAAATATACCCATCACTCAAACAAAATCTTGACTTGACATGCTACACTTTTTCTATCTTATTTTAATGCTTAGAGGGTTATATTGATGACGAAGATCCCAATATAGGCAATGATTGCAGACTTGGATGCTACTAATTCTCAAATGAGGATGAAGATGAGGATGATCAGAGTGATGATTCCAATGATGACATTGACAATTAGCACTTGTAGGTTGTAGTTGTAGTATTGTAGACTGTAATATCATACTATCACATTATTTTGGACTATAAAGGCCTTTTAGAGCCTGCTTCTTGATGTTTTTTGGTTCAGCGATGTTTTGCACTAAGTGCTATTTTGGTTATATGCATTATTACTTGCTATATAAATGAGAACTTTTGCATATTTGTGTATAAATGGTTTGGATTCATATGGATGCACATGAATATATATGTTTTTCTTTAAAATATGAATATTTTATGTGTTTTTGGTAAACCAATTTTTTTTCGTTATTTACCAATTTCAACCAGTGCACAGTCCACAAGGTTTTTCAGTTCAATCACTGGTTTGGTTCTGATAACATTGATTTAAACTAAGTCATCTGAAAGAGATAACGATAGAGTACGATGTCTAATAAAGTACAAGGTAGAAAAGTCAGTTGATGAGAGAAAGCACTAGTATAGAGCATCTTGCAACAATTGAAATGCTTGTTCTACATGAAGAGTTCATTGAAAGTCTTCTTGCAGACTTCATTTGGTGCGCAAGCAAAGTGGGAGTAATAGGAAAATGAAATTCCTCTAGAGATTTTCATGCTTCCCAAAGAAGATCTTGAGATTAGTGATGGTGGTAGGAGTGGATAGGTCCTTCAAAACCAAAAAATTGTCATAATTTGTGTGAACCCACGTTACATCAATCATAAATCCTATATATTGGACAAAAGTCTCTACAAAGAAGGATTTCTTCATTTTTGCCTACAACTTATGTTGGGATTCGGGAAAGGAGGTCCAAAAATGGTGCAGCTAAGCTAAAATGATTTGACCAAGACTTACTAAACAAAAATATGAACTTACTATGGACAACTATGAACTTACCAAGATGTAATCAAAAGATGTCATTGATGATCCCCGTGAAAGTGGCAAGTGTTGATGATAGTATCATCAAACTAGTACTTCAACACTAGTCTAAGTGTCCAGATGTGTGCAAGTCATCCAGAGGACTCTTTAATCTTAGCAAATTACTTTAATTACAAGAAAAATTAAAGTAATTTATTTTATACGAAAAAGTGAGTTAATCTAATGAAACACAAAGGTTATTTGCATTAGTGGCTTAGATGAATCGCAACCATTGATCTCAAGTGAAGTTGAGAACTATCATTCACTTTGGAGATTAGGGTTGTGGATTCAGTCAGTAGCTCAAAGTTATAAAAGGCAGGCTAAGCTAAGGGAGAAGAAACATGAAGTGAGCACAAAGACAATGAGATAGTGAGGATATCAATGATTGTATGAAGAGGGACATTCATCCAAGTGTGCAAATTCTAGAGGAAGAGAGCAAGAGGGTAGCGATAGAGAGAGATATAGCAGCCAAGACACAAAGAAATATTTTCTAGTCAGATTTGCAACAAAGAGAGCAGCCATACAGGGCAAGAAGACAGCCATACAATAGCTAGCAGGTTGCAGAAGGCAGCAGGCTATTACACGTGCAACGGGCAATAAGCAAATCACCCTGTATAGCAGTGTACAATCCCCGGACAGCTTACACATGGGTGGGCAGGTCTGCACAGCAGTCTGACAGCATGTACAATCCATGTGCAGTTTGCATGTGCGGAATACAACACGAATAAGCACACGAGAAGGAGGTAGGCAGGTCATCGAGGTCGTATGGATCAAGCTGAAGTGGGTCTAAATCACCTGCAAAAATTTAAGGTTTTTTGTTTGTAATTTTTTCCTTGATGAGCATTTAATTTCAGAGTGGGAAACCGGAAACCGTTGTATGTTGTAAAACCTGTGCTAATGGACAGCATATTTGAAATGCATATTTTCCTATGTGCATGTGTATGAGATTGGCTATTTTGCTTCTGTTATTTTACCATTTATTTACCTGTTAAAATTCCAGCAACGCTTTTCTTCAGTAATCTGCAATTAATTAAACTAACAGCAAGCGATTTAGTAATTAATATATTGCACAGCAAGTTGGGGTTAGTAAAATTAGCATGGTATCAGATCTTACAAACTGAGAGGGAAGCCAATTTTTTTGGGTTTTGCACAGATCAACCAGCAGTGATTTGATGGAGGTAGTTCTTCAAAAAGAGAGAGGGAGGTCATACCAGTCAAAGGGTTGGCAAAAATTAAATTTTGTAGGGTGCTTTTAAGGGCCAAAACACAGATCCATAGAGATTTGTAGCAAATTATCATATCTGCAGGAAGAATTTAGCATATCTATAAACCAACAATATTTTTATTCTTGTGGGCGCTAAAAGGGACTTAGCACATGGCAGATTTTATCAGATCTGGTAATGGCAACAGCTAGTCTCAAATTTGAAGACGAGTTGGATGAAGCATTTAACTTCCTATCTTGGAAGGCAAGGGTGACTTTGCTTTTGAAAGAACATGACCTTTGGGAGATTACAAAAAAGGTTGCTCCTATACCAACAAATGCACCACTCAAGGCAGCTCATGAAAAGGATATCAAAGCCCAGAGAGTGATCATGGATACCATAAAGAATCATTTGATCCTGCACTTGGCAAAGAAGTAGTCAGTATGAAAGTTGTTTAAGGCTCTAGTGGACCTATTCCAGAGTGATAACATGAACAGGAAGAAGATCTTGGGGAACAAGCTCAGATTCATCCAGATGTCAAGGTTTGACAATGTTTCTAGTTACTTCGTGAGGATCACACAAATATGGGATCAACTTGCAACCATTGGGGAGAAAGTGGATGAGATTGAACTCCTCAATGTGGCACTGAATGGGTTCACCAAGTCATGGGAACCATTTGTCAAGGGAATCAACGTTCAACAGAAACTTCCCAAACAGGAGAGGCTTTGGGATGATTGCATCTAGGAAGAGACTCGGGAGGAGTCTAAGTCCAGCAAGCAAGGAGATGGAGAGGAAAACCTATCCCTGGTTAGTATGGCCAAGAAGGGCAACAGGAAGGGTTCCTAGGCTAATGGTGAGGGATCACAGTCGGGGAAAAAGAAGGAATTGAGCAAGCTCAAGTGCTTCATTTGCCACAAGAATGGGCACAATGTGTCACGGTGTCTAGAGAAAAAGAAGGGGCAGGGGAATTCAAAGCATCAACAGAGATACAGCTCGATGAGTTTGCAATGAAGTTTAAGAAGAAGTTCTCATCAGTCACCTATCTGCCAATAACATCACCAAGAGAGCTTGGTACTTGGACAATGGTGCATCATGCCATGTGACAAAAGCATAGGAGTTATTTAGCAGTCTGACAGAGAAAGGCTCAAGGGTTCATGTAGAGCTTGGTGACAATGCCAAGTATATTACAGAGGGAGAGGGGACCATTAAATTCCAGCTCAAGTCAAGAGGAACATTGGAAGCCAAGGACATGTTGTATGTACCAGGGCTAATGAAGAACTTGCTCTTAGTATCAATCATGGGGGATAGAGGATATGTAGTCACGTTCAGGAATGGGTAGGTGCTCATTTGTTCAGAGGATTCTATCCTAGACACAACAAGTGGCTATTGGGATTAGAGAGGGCAACTTATACAAGTTGAAGGGAAAACTTGTTCTAGATTTGACACATGATAATGACAACCTGAGCGAGTTGTGGACAGGAGGATGGGACACCTTAACTACAGGCGTTATAGATCCTGAGGGAGATTGTCACTTGTCTCCCAGATTTCAGTGTTGAGCAAAAAGGCATGTGCAAAGGGTGTGCATTTGGCAAGAATGCCGAGGATGCTTTTCTTAGCAACAAGAGTAGGTCCAACAGGGCCTTGGATTTCATTCACTCATATGTGTGTGGACCAATGTTAGTGGCATCAATGCAGGGAGCACTATATTGTGTCACATTTATTGATGACTATTCCAAGAAAACCTAGATCTTCTTCATGAAGACCAAGGATGAGCTCTTCAATCGGTTGGAGAAGTAGTGAACCAGATAGGCAAAAAGATCAAAGTCTTGAAGTTGGATAATGGAGGTGAATATACCTCTAATAACTTCAAGGATTTCTGTAAGGAGTCAAGGGTCAAGATGGAGATGACAAACTCATACGACCGTCAGCAAAGAGGGGTTTTGAAGAGAAAGAATTGGTCCATCATCAGTTCTAGCAAGGTTATGCTACATAAGCAGGATATGCCTATGTTGCATTGGGCAGAGGCATGTAACACTGCAATATATGTGCAGAACAATAGTCCTCATGAGATATTAGGGGACAAGACTCCTAAGGAAGCTTTCACAAGGGTGAAGCAAGAGATAGGACGCTTGAGGTTCTTTGGTTGTCCAATATACATTCGTGTGTCTGCAGACAAGAGGACAAGGTTGAAGCCTTCAAGAGAGAAGGGAATATTTGTTGGGTATAACGAGACCTCGAAAGCTTGTAGTATCGTCATACTAGCGCAAAGGAAGACAGTGGTGAGCAGAGATGTTAAGTTCAAGGAGAACCTGGCATCTAGGAAGTCTCATGAATTGCCACCTGTTAATTTTAGGATAACAATGGTATGTTCTATGCTTAGAGCAATTTTACTTCAATTTCTTTATTAGCCCAATACCAATATCCAGTTTAGCAATCATATCAACATGATAGTAAAATGCAGATAGAACATAAACAATAATAGTAGAAGACTAGCCAAGACAAGAGGACACAAGATATGGCACAAGCCAGGGACAAACCCCAATGTGGGGAAACCCTTGATCAATTCTTCTTATAATTCTTCAAAAGTTCAGCACAGAGAGAGAGTACAATGTATAATATTCACTTGTCTAATTACAGTGAAAATCTGATCAGTCAAACAGCAGAAACAGATAACCCTAATCAAAAAGTCAACATTGGTCAACAAGGCAGATTTCTTCCTCAATTCAACGGTCATACCCAGTGAACTTCGGCCTCCAACAGCGAGTCTAATCAGCCCAAAACAATCCAAAAAAGTCCAGTCAAAACTAATCAACAAAAGTCAACACTGCAATCAGCCCTAGTATATTCAACGTTGGTCAAACAGGAGGTCATATCACCTCGGTTTTCGTTCCCAAAACTGCGGCCTGCTATGACAGAATTACTCCACCCAAAACCGCACCAAAACAGGTCAACGTGAGTCAAAACAGTGTCTGCAATTTTCGATCAAATCTAGTCAGCGGCTAGAACAACAAACAAAAAAACCCTTCCTTACCTTCGAACGTGTGGAGAGCAGATTCTGATTTTCATACCCAACCAATGAAAGAGAGAGAAAATGTGAGTGAGTGAAGTGTCCAAATGAGGAGGAGTCTGTTGATATTTGGTAGCATCGGATGTGCTCTAGCCATGAAAATTGGTGGAGAGGTTAAGGCACATGAGATCTCGAAGACCCTGAAATCGTTTGGGGAAATTCCACCCGGATGGAGAGATATTAACATAATTAATATTTTTAATGAGACCCTAAGTCTAAACTTCGGAAAATTAAAATATTAATGTGTATTAATATAATAGGGTGAGAAAGTTCTAAATAACGAGGATCAAGCTATATCTAATCTTAGTCGTTGATTAGGGACTTAATCTCGATCATTGAATCGTCAAGAGGAAAAGTATAAGAACAGGCTTGAGGGTCAGTTGGAGATATACCAAGACATCAAGAGAGATTAATCAGTTCGATTTTCTGGGGCGAGGTTTGCTGAGGAAATCGAACAAGTAATCAGTTGCAGTGAGGGGTAGCTCGGCAGGAGGCCGAGGAATACATATCAGAGAAGCAGCATAGTGTTGGAAAAGGCAGCACAAAGCCTAGAAAGGTTGATGCAGAGGCAGCAAGGGTTGACGCAAAGGTTAAGGACGCCAAAGGAGTTGACGCAGAGGGCCAAAGGAGTTGACATAGAGGCTGTAGAGGCTGACGCCGTAGACGCAGAGGGCTTCAGAGACTGCATTGAGGTGATTCAGTGGGATAGACTGAGAGTTGATTGGCTGACGCAGTTCCAGAGAGTGCGTGGAGCAGCTTTCGCTGTCCAGCACAAGTAATCGCTGGAGTCACTGTGGGATCGTTCATCCAATTGTTGATCAGCCGACATATATGTCTCCGGATAGAGGTATTGTTACCAAGGAAATTCTCTGAAGGGTGAGCCATTTCTGGCACCATAGTTGTATTCAAAATCTGCTTAATAATAAAACCCTCTATATGTTGCACCAGCTTTCCCGAATTGGGTTTTTCCGGAGACGATTGTCCAAAAATAACGGTGTCCCTTGTGTTGTCTCAGTTTATTTCAATGATTGATTTGTATATTTGTGAAAGCTACATTTGTGTTTACTTCGATATTTATGGACTTAAATAAATTTTTAATGCAAAGAACAAGTAGGAGATAGTAAACCAAAAAATGCAGTAAGGGTTTCGGATGTGTTAGATTCAAGAATTTTCACAGAGGCATAATGTATTTATAAGCAAAAGTTGGGGATGAATAGACATGACTGTTGGGCTTCTAAGCCTACATGAGTTTGTTGGTCGGCCTTGACAATTTGTCCATAATCAAAATAAATTCATAATTTCATTTGTACATGTCAGAATAGGATCATCTTTAGATCAATCTTACACCTCTCGAAAAGAGGAATCCAAGAAAAATATGAGTTGCCTCATATGAGTTGTCCAATGTGAAGTTTGGTCGTAGTTGCCAAATTTAACACTCCCTCTCAACTAGGGAGAACTTCATCTGCCAAATTGTCTGACAATCGATACCTTCATTGTCTCTGTTGTGCTGAACTATGAAGAAAGAAGAAATGATCGAGAATGTATCATACTGACCCGAAGTTAGTCTCCAATAATAGAGAGTGTGCCATACCACTCTTAACCGACTCGAAGTCGGTTTCCATTGATCCCGGATCAATATCAACATCCTAACATAGGGAGTACAGTAGTACATGATGCGTCCATCGGTAGTACTATGGTCCCTATCCTCATTTCCCTACTCATTGGCTAGATGAGAGGTACTTCCCATGAGTCCCAAACTGCATGGGTAGGATGTGTCGGCAGGAGAAGGTGAACCAGTCATCCTGCTCATATGCCATCGGAGAAGGTGAACCACTCATCGTATGCATATGCCACCACGGGGTATCACAGGGGAAGGTGAACCACTCACCCTGTACATCGCGCACCATTAGGGGAAGGTGAACCACTCACCCTGTTAAACACACATGGGAGTAAGAACAATATGAAAGATAAACATGAGAATACACTTTTTTATTAACAGGAGATATACATTTATAGTACATGTGGTGACCGTTGGGTTTTACATCCCAAGGTCTCTTGGACTCCTTTTGTCCATTCAGCTTCCACACTAACCCATTGAGGATTAGGTGTCCAACATTCCCCCCTTAATCCGCAGGGTTATGTATGAGTCCAAGAAGAGAGCTGTAATACAAAATGTGCAAATATGCATGGCAGCACTAGGCTGAATGTGCTCTCTGAAATGTTGGTATAAAGGGCGGTGGTTTAAGGATGACCACCAACACTGGAACGCTTAGTGCAGTTTCCGGAACTCTTCCAAAACTGGCAAGAAGCTGAGTCTTCTGCTAGAGGAAGTGCTCCTATTGTTTTGAAGAGGGAACCTTCAACCATTAAAGGGAGGTCTCACCCCGCATAAAAGGGAGAACTTCAACCTGAAAAGGGAAGTCTCAACCTGTGATGGTTTAAGGATGACCAACAACTCTAGAATGCTTAATGCAATTCCTGGAACTCTTCCAAAACTGGCAAAAAGTTGGAGTCTTCTGCTAGAGGAAGTGTTTTCAATTTTGTTCGTGGAATTCTTCCAAAACTTGCAAGAAGCTGAAGTCTTCTGCTAGAGGAAGTGTCCCAGATTGCCAACTGAAGGCATGTTCATAGGCATATTTGTCTCTGGCTACAACTCTGAAACTGGTGTGGCAGGTTGTGGCTCAGGCTCGCTTGATGTGGCTTTGAAGCTTGTAGATGACCATCATTTCCCCCTGTCAGATAAAAGGTGAGATGATGGAGAAAACTCAAATTGCAAGACTTTTCAATACTCTGGAACAAGTTCTGACATGTGTTTGGAATATCTTCTTGGCTGTTGATGCCCATTGCCAAGAAGCGATCCATCCTAGATGAATCTTTGTTCTTGCAGGACGTTTGTTTCTGAAGCATCTATGTGAATAATGATTGGTTTTATGATAGTGCTTACATGGATGAAGATCAAAACAGTGATCTTTCAAATGGCCAACTCGGTCACAGTGTTGGCATTTCACAATTTGTTGTTGTTGTTGTTGCGGTGGAAGAAGAGCAGAATCTGGAACAGCTGGAGGTGAACTGTCATGAGGAGCAAGTGAACTGCCATGAATAAATCCCGCACTCTGAAACTGAATGGGCTTTGGGTAGTCTGGAATATGAAAGGACAAGTCCTTGTCATATCCAAGACCAGTTCTGTGCTTGTTGTGGACAAGTTGCTCCCAAGGTCTGATGATGGACTTGGGAAGTGCAGACTGAGTTTCTGCATCTGCTGCTTTATTGGATATTAAATCTGCTTTATTGACTTGCTTTTGATGGGTTGCAGTCTCAATGTTCTGAACAGAAACATGTCCAGAATGATGATTCCTCTGTTTTAATTCTTCTTGTTGAAGCTGAGATTCAAGTTGCAAAAAATCAATCTTTTCCTATGCATTTTGTAGACATGTCTGAATTTCTGAGAAAGATCCTATGCTGATTTGTAATGTGTCATCAACAATAGATTGTATAAGAGTTTTCATGAACTCTAATACTTCACTGATTCTGGCCATTTACCTTCAAAACTGCATATGTTGACCCTTACTTTTGTCTTTAAAAGTCTTGGAGCAGTTGTTTTGCTTTTCACCGATCTGTTTATGCTCGGGGCTCTTGAGCAATGCCTTCCACATGAAGCTTCAATTCAATGCACATCTGTTTGTTCCATTACATGGAAATTTCACTATTTTACAAATAACTCTTATGCCCACAAATACTCTTGTTATGAACTTTTGTAATTAAAAGATGTCTCTGTCGTTAACACCCGGGGACGACCTTTGAGACTGCTGCAACAATTAATTTGTGGAATGAAGCCCTTATGACTACTTTTCTTCGGATATAAACTACTTTTCTTCGGATATAAATAAAACATAAAGAAGGGAGTCCAAAGGTGCAATAAATTTATGGTTCTGGGAATATAATAAATTCAAACTGTTCTGAGTAGCTCCTTCCAGTGTATGTTTTTGACAAAAATCAATTGGCTTTATATTCTCAGCTTCATGAAATATGTACTTTTGTCCAAAGCCAGGCCCTTGAAATTATTGGAAAAATTGCTAATATTAGAAACAATGCCCCAAGTTGAGGATTTGAAATGTCGATCTTTCTAGAAGGTGAACAGAAAGATGAATACTGTGGCAAATTTTCCAAGAAACATACAATCAAATACCCCAAGTTTTGACAAAGCCATAAACAGGGAAAAGAAACCAGAAAAACGAGTCATGCACTAACATAATTCTACCAAAGGAGGCTCGACATGGCGGTCACAATTCGGTTGAGTGCCCAATAATCCCAGGCAAAGAAGAGTTGCTCTGAAAAGTTAGGGCCAGTGCTGCCGATTCATGTCTGTAACCGAAAGGGTTTGCAGGCAGCTTATGATGCCCCAAGCCCAACACCCTCTGAGTATCAGTTTTTTGAGCTCTGCCAGGGACATAAGAATATATCCCGCATGAAAAACCCAAAAGTGGTATTGTAACCCCACGACTAAGCTTGAAGTAACGAATTGAGGAATTGATTAATTTAACTGTTTCTTAACCTCAATCCCCATGGTCCTGGCTGTACTAATTATCGACTTGCAGATTGATTCCAGCGGCATATATTGACAATAAGGATCGGATTGCTTAACCTTTGCAATTTCATAGATGTGTTAGAGGCTTAGTATGGCTACACCCTGGTGACCGGGTTTACTGCTGCCTGACTCAATTCCTGCGGCCTTCTTCAAATACCATGCGGCGGAGGGAGTCTTGACTATGAATGAAACATAATTCGAAATTGTGCAACGGTTGAGCACATATAGGCTTTGGCAGAGGGCGTTTCCGCTACCCCACAGCCAGCACCACGCTTCCGTTGCGCCAGAGAAGTGTCCACAAAACGCGAGGGAGTCGTTGGATTTGGCGTTTTCGATTTCAAATTTTCTGCAGACGGGTCTCGACCGTCACACCCTCTCTGTTCTCATCGCCCTTTGCGAACACGGCGTTAATCCTGAGGCTCTCGCTGCTGTTGTCAAAGAACTCCGGAGAGAAGCTATCGCCCTCCACCAAAACCAAGACCAATCTTAAGGGAGTCTAGCTTGTGGAGGCACCAGCTCACCAGAATTCAGGCGCAGTTCAATACCATACTACAAGGCAGGCATCAAATAGCTCCGCCAATGGCTATGGGAAAACCTGAAATTCTCCAATGATTGAAAGCATAACAAATTAACCAATTCAAAGTTTCCGCCTTTATAACTGTTCAAATTGTGAGACCCATGTCCAAGATTATGCTGAATGATCAAATCCCAACAACTCACAACACGAATCAAACAAACTTATTTGTCAACATAAGTCCAAGATGCAGGCTTACAGTTTCTTTGCACAAATACAACACAGTTGATTTCTTCAACCTACAAAAATCCAAGAACTCTCAATTCCCAACACTAACCTTCCATTTGTAAAAATTTCTGTTTTCCCACCCCGGTTTTCAGTTTCTCCTTATTTCTCCCATGTGGTTAAATGCCCTTTCCCATAAACATACATTCAACACGCTGGAAAAAATAAATTTGCTGAAAACACAAATTCTGGAAAATTTACAGAATGCTGGAAATTGCAGAAATAAAAATCAGCAGTAATAAACAGCGATAAAAACACATTAAAACACTAATATTTTTGGTCAACGTGACCCTGGAAAAACCCCCTACAACTCTTGGGGAAAACCAGTTTGAGAACTCTTCTTTATTTCTGAAAAATGTCTTTTTACAGCAAGAAAATTTCAGCAAAATAATTTTTTCAGCAAGCAAACTTATCCGTTTTCAGCCCAACGGACCACCTGGAAACTTCTCAGGTTTCAGCAAAAAATCAACTTTTTCTGCTTGTTCTTGCTGCTGTTCTACTTGTCTTTCTGCTGTTCTGATTTTGCTGAAGAGCTGCCTGGTATGTGTGCCAAACTGCTGCCTCTTTCTCCTTCTTGTCCAGAAATCTCCCTTGTTCTCTTGCTCTCCTTCTCCCAATCTGCTTATGAAAGAATGAATGATCTTTTCCTCCTTTTCCTCCTTTAATATAACTCCAAGTGACTTTTGAGTGATCCAAGTGACTTTTGGGTGATCTCTAAATCCAATGGCTGAAATAGATTTAGATCAATGGCTGAGATTAAATGCACATTTAAATCTCACTTTCTATTTTCTTAATTCACCCCTCTTTAATAAAGACCCACTTTGTCATTTATTTCCAAAGTCACTTTTCCTTTCTAATTTTACATTAACTTTATTAAAGTCACTTTAAAATTAGACTTTAGTAACTTTATCACTTAAAGTCACTTTTAAATTAGATTTTAACTTTATAAAAATTATAAAGTCACTTTAGGAGAAAAATGAAAATCTTTTGGACACTTTTCCCTAGGCCAAAGATCAAAGCCTAAGGGAACCACCTGTCCTCCGGTACCAAATTTCAACACTCCCTCTTACCGAGGAAGGTGTTCCTCACCACACCCATCTTGTCTCTGAAGTAAACATGCTTGCCCCGTGGTAAGGCTTTGGTAAGAATGTCTGCTACCTGCTCATCAGTGGAAATATACTCAAGCTTCACAGCTCCCTTCTGAACATAGTCTCTGATGAAATGATATCTGATCCCGATATGCTTTGACCTGTCATGAAATACTGGATTCTCCGTGAGTTTAATGCAACTCTGATTATTACAGTAAATCACTGAAGGTCTCAACGGCTGATCAAATAAGCCAAACAACATCTTGCGAAGCCAGATGGCCTCACAACTAGCTAGACTGGCTGCCATATACTCTGCTTCTGCTGAACTCAGTGCTACTGACTGCTGCTTCCGGCTGAACCATGGCACTACTGCTGAACCCAACCCAAAACAGCACCTTGAGTGCTCTTCCTATCAGAAGCACAACCTGCCCAATCAGAATTAGTGTATCCTACCAATCTCACTCCATCTCCCTGCTTGTAGTCCAGACCATAATCCACTGTCCCCTGCAAGTACCGCAAA